>JAQIXX010001479.1:0-33267 GCA_034700605.1 Willowsia nigromaculata
GTCAACCAAGTGCTGGCCTTCTGGCACTCTGTGGTTTGACAAACGTAAGGGCTTATGATTTTCTGTTGGAAGGCTTTGACAATGAAAATGACTCCAGCAATGAAGTAGATTATAGCAAATGTTAGAAGGAGACCAACAAGAATGGCATTGACCCGTAGAAACATAGGACTCCTGCGCCACCATATCTCCAAATCGAAATCTGTGAAGACTCCTTCGCCCACCCATTCTGCTGGCAAGTCTTGCTCCTCCATACTTACTTTTCTGAGTTTCCGCCTATTGCTTGCCCTGCTTACCCTGCTTGTTGCTGAAGTAGTAGATCCTCTTTTGGAGGCATTGTCATCACCATACTTTCCTTTAGACTTCGTCTTTGGTTTTGACGTAATTGCTGAAGCTGTACTGACTCTCCTCTGTTGCTCGTTACTAGTGTCGAAGATGTATTGCTTGGTGTCCTCATTATCATAAGCACTGATGTATTCATCGAGGGAGTTGAGACGAGAGCGATTTCCTGCGTAGCTTTCCCATGACCTGTCGTCATCCTTGGGGTGCGAAATACCATACTTATGCTTATCATTCGCGGACATTTTCCTTAATATGAGTATAGAATCAGATATGCCGCGAGGTAATGAGATTGAATTATTTAAAAAAAATCATCTGCACGATTTGCAAAAAGAATTTTACTAAGCACATCTAAACAAGTTACCATGAAGAGACGAGAGTAGCCTAAGGAAGATTAGCTAAACTATTTAAAGTGAAGTGAGTGAGTGAGTCTGAGTCTGAGCGTTTCACAATATTTTAACATTTTGAATTTTTTCCTTTATTCATTTCATACTGCAAATATTTAATTATTATTACAAATAGATTTTTTTGTACATTTTATTGATTAAGTTTAGTTATTTTTCTACTACAAAAATATGGAGCTATTTTTTAATTATTATTGAATATCATTATTATACTCTTCTTGTACATTTCTTTTAGATGACATGGCTCTCATCAAACTACAACACTTTCTACTGGAATGATGAGTATACTTTCTCGTTTTTAACCCGTTTTTCTAACTTAAAGTTGTAGTAGTAGCAGTGGCAGTAGTGAAACAATCTATACAATATTTTTATAAGATGAATTTTTAAACAATACAAATACTACTTTTCTCGTTGACCGTGAATTATTTTATGAATGACAAAGGCAGCACAACAGCGTAAAGTAGTGAAAAAACTAATATCTGTGGTAGTGACATAAAACAATTGATTACAAGTAATTAACCATAAATTACTACTACTTTTCACCACTATGAAGATATAAATTGCAACACTTTTTAGAAAAAAAGTTGATTTCTCTGAACAAATGGCCTATATACACTGCTGCTGATATAAAGTTATACGAAGTAGTACAGAATGAAGAAAAAACAAAGATTTGTTTCGGTGACAGACAACAAAAATTATTAACAAAGTTTTAAGATGATGCTGGGGAGGGTTGTTCGTTGGAGGAGGATGCTGCAGAGTTGTTGAACACTTCCTCGGGATCAGATGACTTGTTACTCTCCACAGAGCTGGAAGAGTCACCACTTGCGGCAACTACAGAGCCAATACCGGAGTCGGCAGAGCACCGAAAAGCTGGAACTTTCGGGTTGAAGACTGTTGTGGTCTTGGGAGTGGTCACGGAGGTGACATCATACGCATCAGAGCAAGCAAACTGCTCGGCATTGGCTGGAGTTGGGTCGTTAGTAGAGTCCTCGCAAATAATCTCGAGGTTGATCATCTCATCAGTAAGCGTACCATTGGAGGAGGATCCAGCGACGAGATCTTGCTGTTGGGGTAATACGAGATGACACAAGAATTAGTAGAGTTTAAAGTTAAAAAGAGTGTTGAAATGGACTGTGTATTATGCTGGCTTACCTCTGATGATGGAGCAGTTGGCATGCTTTGGAAAGTGTAGTTCCGAAAGAATGTGTCCAAGCTTTGGACGTGCGCGACCGGCTCGTTTGCCAACTCCTTGGCGATCTGCTTGACTTTTAACTGGAGCTCCTCTTTTGCGCTCAAAACTCTCTCTGATGGGATGTGCTGCTGAGGTGGTGAAAATTCTCGGATCCTTGGTAGTGGTGGCTGCACGCGAACTGGAGACTTTTCCAGATTCCTTGTTCTAGTGTACGCAACGGTGGGATGGCCAAACTCGGATTGAGGCGGAATTGCCATGCGATCCTCAAAGAAGCTCGTGGGTCTTGAGAGATTCACTGGGCTAGTGAGCTTTGCGCTTCCAGCAGAACGAATCAGACTCTCCAGAGAATCCATTGTGTCGGTTGCTGACTTTCCTGGAGAGTTGCTGTGCAAGAGAAAAAATGCATGGCATTTTAATGTCATTTAATGTCGATCAACGTTGGTTTGAAAGTAAACTAGTAACTGGTTCATAAATTACTTCATGTAAGGCACATGCGTTGGCGGTGGTGGTCGAGCTCCTGGAGTCAAGAACTCTTTCCAGTCGATGTGACTGAAAACTGTATTTTGCATAGTCTCCTCAGCTTCCGGAGATGGTGCAGCAGCCCGACGCTCCTTCTCCTTCTGTATTTCCATTTCTTGAGCATATGCCATCTCGTACTCGGAGTAAGTTGGGGAGACTGGGACGTGGACAGAGCGACTCCCAAAGCCGTGAGAATATCCATTCATGCCATTCATGTATCGAGAAGAGCTACTTCCATGAGAACCTAAGCCAGAAAGTCCTGATGAGCCGAGCTTTGGACTTAAGCCCATGAAAGAGCGTGAAGATGTTGGACCTAAAGAGAATAAAAAAGTATTTACTATGCATTCATCTGTGATCTGACTTTTGGCTTGTCACTAAATTATACAGGACTAATGACTTACTGAGGCTGAAGAGAGAATGATGACCTCCATGAATCGGATACTGACCAAAGTGAGTATTCTGCTGAAAGCTACTCGGCAAGTTTGGAACGCGGATGACAGTCGGAAGAGAGGATGGTACAGGATGGTAAAAACGACAACGATGGCCACGAGGGCAGAATCCATCCAGAAAATTGCGACAGGGAAGCATCCGCCTCTCGTCCTCCCTGTCCACTCGAGCAGGATTCATCTTGTGCATGCTTACACTCACTGGCTTTCTATCAACCTATAGTTAATTGGTATTCAGTTAAAAATTACAAATAAGAATATTACGTTACATTATTCTTTCGTAGGAAAAAACGGAATAAAAAACTTTGTCAAAAACAGAACCATCACGCGAAAATGGAAATTGCAAATTGAAAAAATAACAAACGTCGAATTCGAAAAACCGGCAAAATTGTTACTAAGCTACCACCGATCCGATCGCATCTTCAACACCTCATATAACCATCATCATCATCATATTCAAATTAGATTATTCAATCGAACTCACCTTTTCCAGTAACATTAGTTCACAGCCGGAATAATAGTTGAATTCAATCGCTTTGTTAAATTAACTACTCGTATTTATCATAAAATTAAATAAAAATGAACGGTTCAACAAGTAGTTAATATGCTTTACGAAAAAAACTGACAAATTACTACTGAGAAATGAGATAACTGATGGTTTCGTAACTGATATTCGTTAATGGAGCTACTAATGACGATGTTAATTAATTTTAAAATGATTACTGAAATAGACAAAAATGACTGACTGACTTCTATACTGACTTGTGAATTAACTAGATTTACAACGATGATAGATCTAAAAAAAGAAAAAATATGAAAACAAAGACAACGAACAAAAATCTTGAAAAGTAGCGGCAAAGTTAAACTTTCAAAATGAGTCAAACAAATAACAAAAAGTGCATTGACCCGACGAGAGTGTTTTATTTTTTTCCTCTTCCCCTTCCCCTCCCTCTTCCTCGTTTTCCACCCCTTCCTCTTTGTGCTTTACGTGGCGGTGGTAACACTGGGGCGTCGCTGGACTCGTTATCTGATTGGGGTGGTGCCTCGTTATCTGACTGAGGTGGTCCCTCGTTATCGGATTGAGGTGGTGCCTCGTTATCTGACTGAGGTGGCGACTCTTTATCGGATTGAGGTGGCGACTCGTTATCTGACTGAGGTGGTGCCTCGTTATCGGATTGAAGTGATGCCTCGTTATCTGACTGAGGTGGTTCCTCGTTACCTGATTGAGGTAGCCACTCGTTATCTGATGGAAGCGGTGTGGCGTCAGCGTCGTTGACAGATGGGCTCCTACTCTCTTCGTTGTTCCGCTGCTGTTGTCCAGAGTCTTCCTCCGGCAAACCTTCCAAGACAGTCGCTTGTGCTACCGTTTCCTCTGGCTCTCCTTCCACAAACTCCTCAAACCGCTCTCGAAGAAGTAATTTAGTAATGAATGGGGCAAGCACCTGTTTCTTCAGCTTGTGAAACGTTTTCGCCCGTGATAATTCTAATTGGCCACTCTGGAGGTGTTTCGTGGCCTCGAACACTCTTTTTGACCTCTGGGGACGTCCCTTGCTAGAGTTCACAGCACTTGTTCCAGCAGCAGTCTTCTTATTAGTCGTCTTCTTTGTCTTCTTGTCTCTTTTTTTACTCGGAGTCGCTACTTTCCTCCGCGGTGCCATTCCTCATTAGTAAAACTGCAACTTTATCCAGTCTTCCAGAAATTTCTTTCGATGGAGCACTGACGAAAGCAAAACTAGAGACGAAAATCACAAAACAGCAAAAACAGAAGAGCCAAAAAATCAAAAATCGTCGCTACAGAGAAAATTCAAGACACAAAATGCAATGATGGAAGGAACGACGACTAACTGCAAACTGAGAGGAGAGTTTATCACGTTGGTGCGCACTGCGTGCATGAACGCGTGATTGAAAACCAAGCGGAGAGAAAACAAAAGCAGGAAAGTGGAGAATCTGGAAAAATGAGTCAAGCGGCTCAGCGGCTCAATGCATTTTCCCGTCGTCGTCGCGTCGTTGCAAGTATGGGGCCGTTCGTAAGCAATTGCTCGGTTACACCTACAGCTTTTCTCGGCGTTAGAAAGAGTGTGAGAGATGGATGGCGCCTTCAAAGCATGCACATTTCACCTGTTTTTGTTTACATTCAATGCAGAGAGGTCATCTGGATGTGTTCGTTGTTGTTTGTACCGGCTCGCGGCTGGAAGTGAACTGTATTTGCTTAATTAATGATTAGAGGAATAATGGCGTTACTTTCCAGGAACATCAGAACTATTGAGAGATTTTCTCCTAGTTTGAGAATGGTGTCAGTAGTTAGTGGTCATCAGAGGAAGAACTGCTGGACTACTAATTATGCAGCCATAGATAAGATGATAAGTTGTACACCCCTTCATAATGTGAGGATACTGGATAATAATAGGTTGATTGTGTGTAGAGGTGTGAGTACTATGAGGAGTAGTGGTGAGAAAGGTCAAAGAACTTGTGGAAAATGCTCACATGTTTATGCCTCATATATTCCTCCAGGAGGAGGGGAGGGGATGGATTTTGTGAAGGTGGTTTCGTGTCCGAAATGCGGTGCCTTGCAGAAGATGAAGGGGAGTGGGTTACCAAACTATTTTGAGATTTTGGGAGAAACTGAAAGCTATCGTGTGGATGGACAAGCGATTTCAAATAAGGCGAAACAACTACAGAAAACGTTTCACCCTGATTTGTACAGTCAGAAAGGCGAGGTAGTAAAGCAATAAGAACAAACAAATGTCCATTTAATTATGAATGAATGAATGAAACCTAACTTTTGATATCATATCATCAGGATCAACAACTGCTGAGCCAAAAATATTCCTCGTTGATAAACAAAGCAGTGTCCACCTTATTGGATCCCATATCCAGAGGTAGATACATGCTTTCTATTTCCGGTCTATCGCCTGAAGATCCCGACAGTGACCTTGAAAAATCGATGACAAATGATCCCGAATTTCTGGAGGAGGTCATGGAGCTCAATTTTAAACTAGAGGAGATCACAAGCGAGCAGGATTGGAAGGAATTTCGAAATCAAAATGCATACACCATGAATCTGATTCAAACGTAAAGACAGCATTTTTTCATATTGTCATGCTCAGTCAAAATAATGTCTTGAGTAAAAGCACTAAAGCCCTAATTGTATTTAATTACAGTCAACTGGCAAAAGCATTTGACGGAGAACAACTCAACGAAGCTCAGCGACTCCTCGGCAGATTAAAATATTACCATACCTTGCAACATAAGCTGAAGGAATTGCAGTCTAAAATCGGCATTGTAGAGTAAAATGATTATTATGTAATGTAGGTAGATTTACTAAATATAAATGTACAAAATATAGAACAAAATATTTGTTTGCAAATTATTGAGAAAAGTCAAAACTCATCATTATGATATTGATGATGATATGGATGTCATCATAGTCTTCATGCACATGACATTTTACACAAAGCACACAAGACGTATGCACGCTCAAACAGCCATTGAGCATCTCAACCAAGCCGCGAGTCCAGCCTGCCATATGGACATGTAGGACTAAAGCAAAAGTTGAATGTAAACTAAAAGCATGCGTGTAGTGCCGAGTGCATTTGTTGATCAACACAAAAGTTGCATGTATTTTAAACTATGAACAATTACTACTGTTGTTAATTACAAAACGATCTCCTGTGGCACCCTCCAAAATGGACCATTCCTTGGTACAAAAGAGGCTACGCTTCTCGCAGGGGAGTAACTACTTCCGTCAGCGTCTCGTTTTCTCCCTCTTGTCTGCTCGTCCCGTCAAAATTGAGGAGATACGAGCTCAGCTCTCCGCTTTGTTGAATGTTGGCGTGTCCTCCTATGAGATGTCATTTATCCATCTTCTAGACAGCTTGAGTAACGGGTCAAAATTCAAAATCAATGAAACAGGGACGGAAGTGAGTCTGGTGCCTGGAGTGCTGGTGGGTGGAACTGTGAATCATTCATGTGACACGGCGAGACCGATAAGCTATTATTTGGAGCCGGTGCTTTTGCTAGCGCCGTTTTGTAAGAAGCCATTATACCTGACGTTGAAAGGGAGGGTGCAAAATGACAGAGCGGGTTACAACTCCATTTACAAGATAAAGCAAGCGGCTTTGCCGATTATGGAGAAGTTTGGGTTGGAGGTGGAGCTTCAGGTAGATTTTAATGATAGGTTTTAAATGATAATGAGTTCTATACCACATGACAATTATTTTAACTAACTTCTAACGAAAATATTTGCTTCCGTGAACAGGTCAAGTCACGAGGTTACGACGACTCCGAGGTCCTCTTTAAATGCACCGTGAAGAAGCAATTGCTCACATTGCGCACCCAGTACTCTCAAGAGGTCGGGAAGGTAAAGAAGATTCGTGGTATCGCATATGGCTTCCGGGTTTCACCTCAAATGCTCAACAGAATCATCACCACCGCCAAAGGAGAGTTTCTCCCGTTTATCAACGACGTCTTTCTCACAAACGATCCAATCAAGCACTCCAAAAGCAAAATGCCTGGGTACGGACTTGTCGTTTATGCAGAGACCACAAAAGGAATAGTATACGCAGCAGACGACTTTGTTGGGAGGGAGGATCCTGAAAAGGAGGAGGAGAATGGGCCCCCAATCGCAGTGCAAAGTAGAAATCTAGACGATATCAAAACGGGGAATAAGAAAAGGAAAGACTTTGAACTATTTCCGGATGGTGAGGACCTGGAAAACGGTGAAAAACGACAAAAGCTTTCAGAATCAGATGAGAATCCATCTTCCTCCCCTAAAAAGAAGGGCGCTGCTGGAGGCATCATCACAAGTCCTGAGGAACTCGGAGTTCGCGTAGCTCACATGCTCCTCAAAGAAATCTCAACACAGTCAAGAGTGGATTCAGTCTACCAATATTTGATTCTAGGCCTGATGGCGTTGAGTCCCCGGGATGTCAGCTCAGTAGTCCTTGGTCCCATCACTCCATTCACTGTTCAGTTTTTACGCGACCTGAAAACATTCTTTGGGGTTACCTTCAAAGTGGAAAATTACAAGGAAAAGAGGGTGAAGAAGATATCGGAAGGAGGGGAGGAGGAAGAGGAGGAATCAGAGGAGGAACTTGAAGACGACAATGAATTCCCGCAGTTACACAAGTTGACATGCTTAGGAAGTGGATACATTAATTTGAATAAGACCACTGTCTAGTTTTTATGGTTATATTTTTATTGTAATTTTTATAATCGAAAATAGAAAGTTTATCTAAACGCTAACAGTAATATTTTTAAACAAACGGTATTTTTTATCAAGTCACCCCATATCCCATAAAACTGCATCCTACCTAACTGTCATGCAACGATAAAGATGCAACATGAACTGTTATAATTTCATCACGCAAGCAAGCATGACTTTACTCAATTTTCAGTCCAAATTATCATCATTATCATCATAAATCACAATATTACGCCAATAATCACCTATTATTGTGACATTCGACATTTTCTTGAAAACATTTAACATTGAACCCCACCACACGAAGGAAAGTTCTGCAAATTCTCACACATTCAATTAGTGTACGCATGTAGAAAAGAGCCTCATAAAGATTTCAACCGTTTCAGAAGGTTTTAGTGACATACAAAGCCGTTAATAATCATAACCGCCTAACCGTTCTGCTGACCATTATCATTTCTCCCATTAAAGCTTTCAACTTTGCGTAGTGCCTGTTTCTTAACTGTATAATTCCAATTTAAATTTATCTGGGCGGTCATTGATGGGAGTGGATAGGTCTTGCGTTGCAGTAATGCATTCTTTTCATTGCTCTGCCATTTTGTCGCTGCTTCTCATAATTTTGTATAATTTGAAGTCAAGGCCGAATTCATTTTCCTTCTTTAGTGGGATTTAATTTAATCATGATGAGCATATATCAGTTTAGTGGAATGGTACACAATGAACAGTTCAATTCAACGAGCACAAGCAACGCTGTTTTTCTATGCATGAGTAAAAGAGCTTTTACATCATCATTCGTGATGATACTCTTCAGCAGACAGAAGAGCATCTCTTGCATGATTTTTTATTGTGTAATTTCTTTTGATCATTGGAGAGGATCTTAGGTTGACGGTCGTTCACACAGATAACAACTACTTGAAGAAAAGGGTTAATACATGAAAAGGGGAAAAGATGAAAAAAGCAATAAAGTAGACAAGTTGTTGATGACGGAGTAGATATATGGATGGATGTAAGTGATGATATAATGAGGAGAATGGCTGGAGGGTAAATTCAGACAATCACGTGTCTGTCCAGGTGCCTGGTGTCGGTACATGCATGTGCTTATATTTTCGCATGTGTAACTCAAAAATTAATATGTAGATGTAATAAATCTTTGCATCAAGCGGTTTTTTAACTTTTAAAAGCCTAGCATTTGATAAATGAATTATTTCATCTACGCTAATAAAAATCCATAATTTATCTATCTCAAAATTTATCTATCTAATTTATCTATCTTTATCTATCTATCTATCTATTTATTTATCTCAAAATCCATAATTTTTGGGGCAACTTGAAAACATTCAAATAGTAATTTCCTCGCTGCACTAATTACATTTTAAAATATGGATACTAAAAGTCATAGAGACTTCATTCTATGGAGTGGAGTTAGCTAATTTTATAATTCGTATTTCCCACTGTCGATGAAATATTAGAAACGGAAAGATTAGTGAATTATGTGATTTCAAAATTTCCCTTGTTTAGTATGTTTAGTTTGTAAGAATCTACGTGAGACCTGTAAGCCCCTAGACATGGAAATATGATGACTGACCTCGTAACGAACCCCAGAAACTGCATTACCGGAGGAAGAGGTGGAATCTACAACTGATGGGTGGATGAATACGAAAAATGGTTCTGATAAAAGAGTAGTACGTTTATAGCTTCCATGACTGTGTTTTACGTTTAAAAAATTCCATGTTACAGATTATAAAACATATCCCTTTTTAAATCCTAGTCGCATTGTAATGCCATTGACAGTGGATGAGGTAAGGAAACCGTAACGTGAATCACGTTACGTGATAAGTTTAATAGTATTGTGCAAAATATACATACTTTAATGCTGAAACACTACAATGCAATGTCAT
Organism: Willowsia nigromaculata; assembly: GCA_034700605.1. NCBI lineage: Eukaryota > Metazoa > Arthropoda > Collembola > Entomobryomorpha > Entomobryidae > Willowsia > Willowsia nigromaculata. The sequence continues at coordinate 9,996 of JAQIXX010001479.1, forward strand.
AATGATATAGTATCGAATCGGTCAACTTTACACTGTCGCACAGTTAAGTAAGAATGAAACGGGTGGAGGCGATGGAGTTGAGGTGCTTCAAAACGAGCCTTTCACTGGCAAACCACTTTTCAATGGGGAATATTCAACTGGACAGTATACGAAAAAGATTTACATAGGGAAAAAGTACTTAAAAATTATCAGGCAGCATATTTAATTACGTCTGAAAAGTAACCTTCCCTAATGAAAAATGAATGAAAATTGGACAGAAAAGTGAATGGAATAGTGAGAACTTTGTTACCCGAATCTGCCCTGAAAATTGTTGAGGAAGCCTGGAATGCTTATCCGTATTGCAGGACTCAGCTTAAAGTAACTTTATCCTCCGAAATAATTCGAATAGCGAGTCTCCTAGATAATTTGTACATTTATAAATGAATTTGCCACTAAAATAGAATGAGTACATGGGAGATGATTTCGACATTAAGGTAGAGTCCCTTCATTTGCCAGGCCGTGGAGAGCAAGAAAACGCACACAAACTTTCTCCCGAGTTGTTGGCACAAAGAGAAGTCGTCATGATTGATATAGCTGCTGATATTGCTGAAGGCGATTACAAAGCTGCGGAGGATCCTGCCCTATTCAAGTCTGAGGTGACTGGAAGAGGACCACTACAACCTGGTTGGATGAGCACTGTGTGTTTCTGTAATTAGTAATTATTCAATATTTATTTCCTCAAGGCTTATTTGCACACAGATATTTTATAGCTTTTCTAAAATAATTCTCTAAAATGAAGGCGGATCCTTGCATGACATGCTACAAGCTTGTTACAGTTAAATTCAAGGTTAGGATGTGGAAAAAAAGAGTCATTATCAAATAGCCTTAAGGCTTATACATCAAGCCTAATTATAATTAGGTCTGCAATGTTATGAGATGTTATTGCTTTCAGTGGTTCGGTCTGCAGTCGATTGTGGAAAATAAGATTCAGAAAGCTCAGAGAAGATTATTTACAATTTTTCATCGGCAAGTCTTTTGCCAGTTAGATGAGTGGCATGGAATGTCTATTGAAGATATTCGGATAATTGAACGACAAACTCAGCGAGATTTGCTCTCTGTAATATGTAATACATAATTAATTATACTAAAAATCTCTTCATGTTCTAGTTATTTTGAGAATCACGCATGATTTTGCATTTCTTTGAACACAGGTAATCCAAAAGGGATCAGTGAAAGGGATGAAACAAAATGAGTAATTGGCAAAGGAATTATCAATTCAGGAATGAAATAATTTCATATCAATAAGATGTATGCTGAAATTTATTTTGGAATGCGGGTTTTGATATAAGAAAATTTGAATTAAATTATTTGTCAAATAATGTCAAATGTTGGCTAGAGTTCCTCTCTTACAACAGGATATTAATTTGGCTTCCAGTTCCAAAGCTACCATATAATTAACCTTTACTGAATGATATATGATTTATTGATGAAATGCGCATATAACGACTTTTTTGGATTTCCGCTCCTTTATTTCGGATGCTTGCATAAGAGACTTGTGACATGAAGATTTTATTCTATGAATATGAAGAAAATCTTTCTCTTCCGGACATCTTAAGTAATATAATACGTGAAGCTCGAGTAAGCATAGCAGAGTTGAGTAGACAAGATCAATCTGAAATATTATTGCTTATAAGCTTATATTCTAGGAGATCTCGAGAGGAAGAAAGGATTTTGGAGTACTTTTTTCATCTTTTCTCGTAAAATATTACACTCGCACTTCAGCTCATATTTTTCATTTTAAAAAGATATTAAAACATTTTCAAAGAAAAAATCTATTTTAAAAGGCTTTCTGGGTCATGCAAAAATCCATAATTTAAACACTTTCTCTAATGTCTTGTTTCCTGCGTGACATAGAGAAACTGTTTAATTAAAAATGTGTAAAAATCCGGAGCTCTATTATTAGAGTAACATGCCAATGTACAATATTGTACTATGTAAGTAACATGTATCTACTTAAATAGAAAGAAAAACCATGTGCAAAATCATTCAAAAGCTCACATCTTTGTCCTTTTTAGCCTAAGCTTTGTTTCGAAATACGTTAAAAAGTATAGATCATTTTTTGCTAAAAGTTTGTTAATAATGCAACGTGCAATACCGCCTTGCAATTCAACATTCAACACATTGAGCAACGCAATGCCATACCACAAAAATGCATGTAGTTAGCGGCTAGAGAATACCGTAAAACCTCAAATTAGACTTCATTAAGTCCATACCACATTATCTCGCATCACCCCAACCTTTCATTTTAAGTCCCAATAAGTAAATTCAGTTTTTACGGTAGGAAAATATTGTATGGGATTGGTTGCTTTACATTGCAACAACCAGCATTAAAGAACTTACAAGCTTTCAAACGAGCAAAAAAAGAAGTCATAATAAAACATTTGAAATAGCGACTCTAGAATGGGCAATAGTAGCAAAAGCAGTAGTAAATGACGGCAATATAAATTTTGCTCACATTTGGCATAATACGGCATCTTGTTCCTATTCCTCTTTATCCTTCACCATTCTCGAAAAACTTGTTGCTCTCTCTAGCGAATAGTCAAAGTTATAACAAGCTTTACGAAATGATTATATTAGCAATGAAATAAATTCCATTTCCACATACAACATTATTCTCTCTGCATATTCCTCTCTTCCTCTCTAAAACCACTTACATTTTAGAACAGAACTATCTTTCCCTACACTCAAAAGCCATAACATATCCACATCTCTATACATATAATATTATCCTTTCAACAATAGCAGGGATGATTCCATTCGCCTTCCTTCTCTCCTAAAAAAACCTCACCCCATCATCATCAAAAGACATCAGACCACCACCACCCTACTTTGCCGTACATTCCACCAAATATGATCTCTCCTTCTCTAACAGACAGGATACCAATATGCCAACCAGCATCTCTCCTCCACTTCTATACGGTCAGTACTAAACTTGCCATGTCAGACCAGACCAAACCACCAGTCAGTTTACAATAATAACCTTATATTCACATTCTGAAACAAGCAGATAGACAGCATAGAACAGAGAACCACTTTGGATTTTTTCTACATGAGATCTCATCTGAACATCTTTTGCTGCAGATTACTCACACATGAGCATACATTCTCTTTGCGAATAAAATAGCCAGTTTTTGTTTATCGTACGTGTTATTCGTTTTTCGAAATTATTCACCATCTGCATCCCAGCAGCGTATCAGCATCAGCGGCACATTCTCTATCTATATAGTAATGTGTGTGCAGCGTCGCAAAGCGCTTGTTGTTTTCTAACTGTTGCGTTTTTTGACAGGACACTCGAAGAAGCTCCCGTTTGTAATATTTTTGCAAGCACACAGGTATACATTTTATGAAGATCTCGCGTTCTACTTAAATCTTCTCTCTAAGAAAAAAATACTTTCTCGGATTGGTTGTCAGTCGAGTTGTGTCAAGACATTTTAAAGGAAGCCGAGCTTATTTTCTTCATTTTGCTAAAAACTCAAGTTAAATCTAGCGAGCAAAGATAGCCAATTCTTTTTTATTGCTGTTTTTCGTGGAGGAAAAAAAATCAATCCAATCTGTTTTTCTCAGGGTCCATGTAATAAAAAGCGTGCTTCGGGTTTCTTGTATCCCAATCCATCCAAAGATACTTTTTTATCCGACATTCTTCATCTGTCGTCTTAGAAGAATGCAAGGTGTTTTCTTCTCGTCTTCATTTTTTATCTGTTTTGTGTGCGCAAATAAAAGGAAGATAATAAGTAGAGTGAGGTTCACCCGAGTTCAGTGAGGAACCAAACAAATAAAAAAGCTGAGGTGATCTTCTGCAAAAGTAGATATAGACAGATGAAGTAGAACCGTGCTTCGCTGTTGCGCATCGTTTCTCAGTAAGAAACTGGATCTCTCTCTGAGAGCGAGCAAAACTGTCAAGCGTTTCGTTTGGACATTTTTGTGCAATATTATTTCCTGTGTAAAAAAACAGCTTTCTCGGCTGCTGCTTCCTGGAAAATTCTGGGAATGATTTCTAAAGGGAAATAGCGTGTGTTCAGGTGGAACAAAAGGATTGAGTTTCATTCAGCTCAATTTCGCTTATGCAAAAAGTTTCTTTTGTGCGAAACCGTCTGAAAAGAGATAATATTTTTTGTAAACACTTCTTTTCTATGAGAAAACTCTTGAAAAAGATGTATTAATAATGTATGTGATTTTGTGATATGAATTCGGAAAAGTGGAATATTTGGATTTCCTTGTTTTCTTGAGTTTATGAAGAAATTAATTAACCGTGTCTATGTTAAAAAATAATTGATCTAAACAGCAGATTGGATTTATGTTGGATAATAATCAAATCAACACGCTTGAATAAGTACCTAAAGAGATTCGTGGTAAGTTACATATTCTCTTACAATTTACTTTGCACATTGAATTGCGAATTATTAACACGGCATCAGTTTTAGTTGATACTCTACATTCATGACTTTTATTGCTACATTTTATTGTACTGGTTTAGAAGCTAAAAGTAGTCAAAAACTGGAGTTTATGATTGTTTGTAGTGATATAAAATAATTTTTAATTGTTTTAAAATGTTTGTCTTTGGAAAGAGAAACGATCAGATAGGAAAACATGCGTGTACAATGCACACGTGACTTTTGAGTGATTTGGCGAGAAATTATTGTAATTTTAAACAATGATAATGATTGGCTTGTTCTGTCACATCCCAAGTGTTAAAAAACCAGTTTCCGCTACATGTAAGCGTCACAGTTATGGTTATGATTAGTGATTGCATTCATAATGCAATGTACCTACTGCTTGTAGGACGTATACTTGAACTAATCCATGTATTAATTTTGTTCATCTAATGTTATAAAGGTCCAACGGCTTTATGTATGATTTTATAGTAATCGATTATTTGAATCGCTGAACGGGTATCTCCCATTGACAGTAATTCTACCCTTTCTTTATTCAATTATGTGAAAAGCAATTTCAAAGGCTTATCAAGTACTCCGTAATTAAGTCGTTACAAGATTTGCGATGAGTCTCTAGTTGTCAATCTATATTGCGAAAACTACGTAAATACCTATGAAATAAACAACAGGGATTTATCTCGCAATTTCCCATTTAGACGGTTGCAAATATAACAAGAGTGTGAAATTTATTTACCTTTGACCTGAATATAGGACGATGCTAAATTGGTTTCCTGTTTTAGATGCAAACTTAGTTTTGGCGTTTTCCTAGTAAATGATTATAGTAGGAAAGATTGCATTGCATATTATCATAAAGTTGAGATTATGCAATAAGATTGCTACCTATCTCGTCGTATGATGTATTTTTAGAGAGGCAAGGAGGAGAAGATTGCTATCTAATTTTATTTTGGTAGCAGCGCGTCCTACATCCTGCATGCAATTTTAATTACAGAGAGGAACAAGTTTGTTGATCTTTGTGTGATCTCAGCATATAGTATGAGGTAATGCTCTCTGACATGAGTGGACACGTGTGAGGGTCTTAAGCATGTTAATTGCGTTGTATCATTATGTTTTGTATCGAGAAGGCATACCTAACTAAAGTACCTACATATTAAATTAGGTGTGGATATAGATGTAGGCAACTGTCATTTTCTCATTATCATAATTATTTTAAGGAAGCCAATAAAGATATGACACATAAGCTGTAAAATAATTGGAAATTGCAATTTTGGTATTATCTATGAAATAATAATTTGTTCGAAAAAATCTGGATGAGTTTTAAAAGCTTTAATTGACAAGTTTTATTAATATAAAAAATTCGGATACGAAAATATTTCATGCAAAGAAATTTTCTAGACAAAAATTTGGAATCATTTGTTGGAAATGTTGAATTGCATTGTGATGATAATGGCATATCATGCATTTTAATTTCAAAGTGCCCTAGCCTCTGACGGAGGAGGAGTCCTCCCACGATACAATATAACCAAAAACGCTGCCTATGTAGTGATTGAATATCCTGTGTTGTTCAATTGCACTCCACAAGCATGAGTTCAATATCAGAGAAAAAGTCGTGGGAAGAATGCCAAGGCCGACGTAATTAAATCGTTGTAAAATAATCATAAGGAATGAAGGCATTTATAGTTTTTTCCTTCACTTTCTTAATTAGTGGAACCAGAAAAACAATTAGTTACTTCTGGAACTACTTTACGGAAGTGACACGGACCTCCCGACACGTTAGCTCCTCATGTATCTTTCGCTAAAGCAATAAAATGCTTCAATTCAGACGCCTTCGTCTATCAGAGATGGTTAAACTAATGCTGGACGCAGAAAGTGTTTTGATAAAAGTTACAATTTGTAGTAATTATTTTGAGTTGGAAGAAATTGTAATTTTAAAAATGAATGATGTTGAGCTCAAATAAGTTGTGGGAGCTACTTTAGCAGTTAAAAGCACTTTCTCCCACATTAGTAATTTCTCTGTATTCACAAGGAAAAATTTCACAGGAGGAAATTAAAGTGGTAAATGTTTTAGCACGAAATTAAATTTAAAATGCGATTAAATGCTAAATGAATATGTGAGTCAAACACAAAAGCAAACTATGACTTATTAACCTCAGGGTATTTTTTCGCCTCAATGTAATATTTACGTGGATTTTATTTTGTGTGTGCAAAAAAATTATGGTAAAAATGTGTGTTATAGATGTGAATGCGATCTTGAATTTCCAGTCACTAGTGTACATACATAAATAGATTAGATTATGTGTAGTGTAATTATTTATTCTAACCGCTTGTACTAGCTACAACTACAACTCTGCCAATTTTATCAATTCATGACTTCCTCAATTTTTACATAAACAAACAAGAAATCACACAGATCATTAAGCAGACCTGCAGCAAGAGAATATTTTCCCAATTTTTCCCTCCTATCCAATAAAGCTACACACACGTGTAAGTGTGCAATTTTGTACAAAAGCTTTGATGCAACGTGCATATAAATCTACCCAAATAATTATTTCCCAAACTTTTGTCCATGTACACAAGCATACCACTTGAGACCTAAAGACTTGCAAAATTACAAGCAGTTCAAGTTGTTCCATATTGCGTCAAAAAGCCTTTAGTGTTCTTTCTTTTTCATAATAATAATATAGACTCTCCATATTTGCCATTCTAAACTGCGTAGCATTTTTTAACGAAAAAGGATCACATCTTCTGCTCTGTGTAGCATGTATGATTTTCCACGTACGTACTACATGTTTTTTTAAGAGAATGACTCAACTCTCTCTTTATACTCATCATACTATCTATCTCTTGCAGATCTCTCTTTTTTCGTTTCATCTCTCGACTTGGCTCTCCTCTAGTAAAAAACATATAAATATGCATGAAAGCACATCATTTCCCATGAAACTCAAAACTCACGCCTACGCTGACCTTAAACTCTTCCCTGTCGTCTCGTCATACATGTATAGATAGATAGCCGACATCATCACTCTCGCTCTCATCTCATCATCAACACCAAAGAAAAAAGAGTTCCTAGCTTTTATTTCCCGTGTCCCATGTTTTAGTTGTGAAAAGTAGACTATCTTTTTTTTTGCAAAAAAACGTGTTCATGAACATACGAGAAGAGCACTACTTCTCAAAATGAAAGGCTTTTGTTCGAGTAATTTCATTTTCAATTTTTACGACAACGATACAAACAACAGCGACAAAAGAGAGATGAGCCGATGATCCCATCTCATCATTCTCAAGTGCACATACCCAGCTCCATTTCACTTTACTCCAAAAGAATTCCCTCATAACCCTCCATATAAAAAACACATCGAGTTACAAAACCAAAGAGACGCTTTCTTCGAGACGGCCCATTCGAGAAGAAATTGTTAAACATGTTGTTTGCCTTGTCGATTTCATGTTGACAATACCAAACTAATATTTCTTTTTATTCCCTCCCATTCCCCACATCATCTCTCGTCAAAATCAATTTAAGCTATTTAACAAGAAGAGATGAACACACACAGTGGCGTGATCAAAAAAGAGATCTCCCTCTCGAGAAAGATTACGTGTCATTTTAAGCATTTTCTCTAGAAAGTCTTTTCATTCTATTCCATACTGTTCCAAAAAACTGGCAACTCTTCCAACAAAACAGAAAGATGCTTTTTTTCTATAGGAACCGGTTGAATTTGGACCATTTATCGTTTTTTCCTGTGTGTTCACTGAACACATTGCAGTATGATATGGCATGACTTATTTTATGTCCTTTTCTCAGTTTCCCACATGAGCCGTCAGCATGTGATCCAATCCAGTAGCATCCTCTGAAAAACTGTCACTTTTCTCTTTCATTTTTATTGCGGGTGTCCATCCAAACTAAGCGTGGATTCTATTTTGTCACATTGTAAGCTATATACTTTACGAAAATTGTCGTGATTTCATTGTGTTTTCGGAGTAAAGTTGAGCAGAATAGGTGAGAGGATGAGAATGACTGAGGTATCTTGTTAGTATTTTTTTATTTGTGGTTTTTAGCACTTCTACGAACTGCGAGCATACATGTTGCAAAATATTTTGTAAAGGAAGATGAAGTAATCCTGCAAATATTTATTTTCCTTTGCTACGCATCACCAATTTAGTATGACTAGCCTAAAAGAACATAAAAATGTATGTGTTGGGCATTTACTGTTGCGTCGTTTTTGGTGGAGATTCTGGTGTGTTGGAAATGCATGGGATGGGAATATATACATGACATGCCATTGGGATCACTTAGGAAGACTATTTTTTCATAATATTTATATGATTTTGCATGATGTAAATGGCAACACTGAGGAAAAAAATAATATGTAATCTGTTTCGTGCTTCACAAAAATAAGTATGATGATGATGATGTTATAGTCGTTGTAATTGTATGAGATGTAGTATATGAGTGCCTGATCCATGCATGTCATGATGTGTGAATGTATTTTGAAAGGTAAACGCTCTTTTTTGTACGTGTCCTTCAAAACCGAGAGCTCGCAGTTCTTTTGTTTGTGGTTGTTCGAGCATACTCGAAATTATCACATGAGAAATTATCGTTTCTGACGACTGTTCACAAAACCCACACCTATTCTATTCTTTGTGGAAGAAAGGAATGCGTTGTAGAATTATCTAATAGCTGCATATATACACAGCATGTGTGGTCGTGGTCATCGCTGGTCTATGGTCCTTTGTGAGATGAGTTTTAATGCTATTTTTGGAAGCTTTAAGTACTTTATTTTTTTGGGCGGTTTGTTAAGTAATTAATGTTGATCACATGATTGTTATTATGAGTATGACAGTGAATCAGCGTCCGACTTTTATAGCATCACTCATTGGATTAAATCATCAAAGCAATATCTAGCAATCCCTCTATAAAGTATATCCAGTCAGTATGCAACTGAAGTTTTATGAGCAGAAGGGATGATAAAAGAGATTCCAATGATAATTCTATATATCCCATCATCAAGGAAATCCAGAGCTATCATCACATCTCAACATTCCTGTTTTCAAGCATCGATGCAGCAAAACATGCTATGATAGTGCTACTCAAATAGAACTAATGGACAGAGAACCAAGTAGTGTGCTTATGAGATTATTACCATTAATTATAATGACTGCGATGACAGATAGTGTCATTTCCAAATTATCCAACTAGCAGTGGCAATGAAGAAGAAGCTTAAATAAAGTGTAAATAAAATCCTCCGGTAACATATATGCAGTTTTGCAGAAAACCAAAATCCTTTAAAATCCAGACTTTCGGAATGGGGCAATTTGAGATCATTTTTAAACCTATATTTTTTAGACAAATATATCTGCTTTTGCAACCCTGCACACTATTGTTCGGAGAACAGATAACACTCAAACGGTTCGTTAGTTCCAGATTGGGGGAATTCTTCTTTCAAAAGGAGTACTCCACACATGAAATCATAAAATGTTTTCCATCTCTCGTCGCATCATGTAACAGAAACGGTAGAATAACCAACTATAAGCCGCATCAAAAGCAATTAAGCGACATACGCTAACAAGCTATATACATCTATACACGCCACTTATGCCAGAATTCTCAATATCCCAATTTAGCTCAACTTCCTCCGGCGAATATTCCACACTTCTTCCGAGCAAACAGAAACAGGTGCAATGACACACACTATTCTTCACATGATACCATGATAATAATATCCAATACCCGTACCAAATGAGCTCACGTTATGAACGCTATTTGATTCATTAAAAAAGATGATTTACAGCCTATCCAATAACTATTGATTGTTGCAATATTTTGTAATGACTTTCATGTTTAATTAGAGCACAAAATCCAAGCTGTTGCATACAGCCAGAAAAGCAGGCTGAGTAAACATAAAAGTAAAACAAATACAGAAAAGTAAAATTTTCCCTGTGAGAATTTATTATTACGACGCATTCAGAAAACATAATGGCTACTATATTCAATGTTCAATTCTCTTTGTTAGTAAACACAGCATAAAAATGGAGAGGAGGAAAAAACGACCATCATTATTGTCTGTCTTTATACTTTCGTTTCTATTTATTGTTCCATTTTAATAGGTCATAATGTCAATGTATTGAGCAATTCATGGGCTACATGAGTAAAATCACATGATGACAGGAATAAAAAATTAGATTGAGAATAAAATATTATGCAGCGTTTTTTTTTGAGTTTAGAAAACTTTCCAACTTTTCTCTGTTTTAAAGACGGAGATTGAAGAGGAGAGCACTAAATGTTGCACAGTTGTTAGTACAGTTTATTTCCTTGTTTCTTCCGTCATATCATATCTCATCCCATTTATGTATTTTTATTTCTTTGGCACTTGGACAACATCAAGACATTTTACCAGGAAGGAAGTGATGTGGAGAGAGTCATTCTGGTTGTTTGGGAGTGCTAAGGGGGATTTTTTGTGTGTCTGGCTTACTGCTGGCGTGTGCTCCAATTTCCAAGATTTTCATGTGGTCGGTTCTCGGTTTGAAACATTTTTCTTGACCCGTTGCGGTTATATCGTTATGTCTGTTTGTGTAGCTGCTTCTGTTTTTGCGGTTAGACGATTTAAATGTGAGCAAGCTTCTGAAATATCGGAAAGTTCATGTGAGTTTTGGCATGTTAAAAATACTCATATTTTTAAAAGGGATTAAGTTGTTCCATATGTTGGTAGACAGACGGTTGCAAAACATGGTTTGATATTCATACATACTTGTTGCATAATTATGTATACTGTAGTGGTTTACAGATAAATTTTGCTTGTTGACCAATGAAAATATTGGACTTTGATGGGAAAAGTCTGCATTGATGAAACAAAGCTGAAATTAAATAGACAAGTGAAAATTTAAAAAAGAACATATCATTGAATGCTTAATTGTGTATAGATCATTTAGTTGTTCAGTTGCTCATAAAAGCTGCAATTTGTTTCGTATTGGGATCAAAACAGGGTAAGATACATAGCATGGCCCATATTGGATTCAAAGAATTAATTTTTATATGCCAATACAAATTATGTCAAACTAGCTTTTTTCACATATTTGTTTCGGAAATGATATAATGAAAATTATGAAACTCATGTTTTCGTGAAGTAAGTTGGTTGGTTAAGTTTCTTTACTGCTTTTTTCAATAGATTTTTTAGAACTTTGAATTTGCATAGATTTTTGTGTGGTGTCAGACAAAAGTAAAACAAAACAGCGCATACGATAATTATCCCTCCTCATATTGGGAAAATAACGTATTGTTCAAACTCCCACTTTTAACCGAAGGTTTAAACATTAATTACAAAACACAAATAAGCCATCATGCAGAAAGTATTTTGGAATTTTGCAAGCCTTTCACCTTCACCTCGTGTTTAGAAGGGTTTATGGTAATTTTATATTTTGTTTTTTTTAGCTGATGATAATGGCTAAAGGGGTTTTGTAACAATCTATAAAAAATAATGCGTGGAAAGTTATACTAAAATACTATCTACCTACATTGAATAGTGGGCGACAACGATTAAGTTAGAAGTGTAAATGGGCGACGTGAATAACGTGATCTCACAAACTGCAATGATCACAGATCACAAATATAATAGGTACTGTTGTTTTGCCATTTTTGGTTGGTTTCCTGATGATAACGCATAATTATGAAGGGATCATGGAATTTCGAGTGGAAGTAGAATCTTAATAATTACTGTTTCGTACTGCCTCCTCCTCACCTTACATGTTCATGCATCCACATACCCCTTTTTATTTACAATTTCAATCTCCATGTTCATTTATATTGTGGAAAAATCCCATTATGAAATATGAAATGGAATAAAAAGTTCAGACTTGCAATATGCACTGGTGTTCATGATTGTTTGCTTGAAACTTTACACAGGAAACGATTGCAAACTGCAAACAAGCTGTGTGAAGTATAAAACATTAAAATATTATACATACTCACTCATTTGTAGTACATTATCACAAAACGATGTTAAATGTATAAAAATTCAAACCCATTATGACTACTATGATAATTGAATGACACAACATAAAAATAAAAATGCAAATTTTAATAGCTCTTTAAGATAGCAAATTTATTAATATGCAATTCTCTAATTTCCTTTGTTCCAGAAAGCCTCCTAACCTCGTCTCAATACAACATACACGGTTCAGCAACAGTATACAATGGGCAATGCGTTTACGGAGCATTTAGAGCATGAATGGTTTGTGGAGAACACAAAGTGAAGACAATAAATGTCGATGATGATCACCTCATTCTCCATTAATCCACTCTCTACTCAACTGAAAAGGATGATGACTCAACAAATCTCAGCTGAGCTCATCAGCGTCCTCAACGTCTCCATATCGTCATCCCCATAAAAAATACTCATCTCAACATTTATACTGCCTAAGAGCTTATCACGGAAGATAAATATCAAGCAAGAGCAACAAGCAGTACAACAGCTCAGTCTCATTCTGGAAACCAGCGCGGTGGTTGTTGCTACATGCATCCTCTTCCATGAAACAACTTGCAAGAAAATGAATGTCTGGAGAAAAATGAATCTGTTCGGGAATGAAGGAAATCTACAGTTTGTGAATTGATACGAACCATTTGACCACTTCCATGTTTCCTCATATTTCGGCTAGGGAATCGCATAATCAATAATAAAAACTATTCAATTTACATTGGAACTGGAACCACGTTACCATTATTTGAGAATTTATTACTCCCGACTTTTGTGGCGAAGTGAACTAATAATATGACGTAATCGCAGTTTTGCTAACGACGAACATTTTTTATTGTGTTGTGTTTGGTGATAGATTTATATCTTTGTTTTTGTGTGTGTTATGCAATCTTTTGCATGAAAGGGGGCTACCTGCATTGCATAATATTTTATAGTAGGTTGTTTTTGTGAAAAGCGTTGTCAAAATGGGGACTGGGGGCACAGCAGAGAAGATTCTTTTGAATTATAGTGGCTCCACGGCACTCAGCTTCCTTTGCGATTTGACCAATCTCTCAATTGACCAGGTCAGTGTACTTATATGAATTGAACGTTGTCATAAAATACAATTTGTATAGACATAATAAGTTTGTGCAATACTGAAGGAACAAATGTTGAATGTTTTTGCTCTAATGAATAAGAAGAAGAAGGGTATGTGGTGGCAGTGGCACCATCACCAGTTTTGGTTCGGTTGCCAAAATCGAGCGCATCATGAAGTGAACATGTGCTATCCCTGCATCTTAACTACAGCAGGTCATTATACGCTCCTCACAAACAAGCACTTGAATAGTTCGGCATTAAGGAGCTCACAATTGAATTTTATGTCATAGTTTTTGCAGATGTTTACTTGCGTTGCAAGTGTAACAAATGCAAGCGCTTTGGAAGGAATGGCAATGCATAAAAATGTCGAGTAATCGTTGACTAATTTGTGCGTAATGGCAAAAGGAATTTCTGCGAAACTCGAAGTGTGGTTGAGTTGATGATTATGGTATGATCACTTTTCTGACCAAATAAAAATAAAAGCACCATCCAATCCAGCGATGTGCAAATTGGGGATGCAAATGATCACTAAGCTGCAATAAACAGATTGCCAGTCATGTAATCAATCAAGCACGCACTTTATTTTCATGGTTATTGCATTGTGGAAATAAAGACAATTATGAATATGAACTCGTATGATGTATGGGCATGCTGTACATACTCGTTCAAAGAAATTCATCTTTTTCATCAATTCCTTCTGTAAGCCTACTATTCAGCGTTGTTGCTCGAGATGACATCCCTCAGCTCAGTAAAGTGTCAATGAATTCATTCAGCCTTCGTCCATAAATATGCTTTTGTTGCTATGCATGCAGTAAACAAACACGGTTTTGAATACATTGATGACCACCCTCAACACAAGCATAAATACGAAATCATAACAAGATTTCTTGATGATATTTGGCTTAAAAATTAGGATAGTGGCCTGAAATTTTTGTAGCTTGCAATGTTATGTGTACATAAAATGAATGTACCAAGCTTCTTTTCATTTATCAAATATTTGATGACAAACAAGAAAATTGACAGATATCTTCATTATTATTGGCAAGCCATAAACCTCGAAAGAATCACGCCATAGTGTCTCACTTCCTCTTGTAAAAACTGACCTGATAAATTGATTTATGTGTAGTGTGCATTTTGGGCAGTTTTAAATATATATATGAATTTTAGAATGGTTATTCCAGATTGTTTTTTGGCTTGCTGATTACTATCACTTTTCTTTCAACTCCCGATAACCTTATACTCACGAGACCACTCCAAACGTACAAATAGTTTTACCTACATTTAAGTTGATCACACGAAAAACTCAGATACTTACTTTTAAGTGACATGTTTCAACAATTCAATTTTTTCTTAAATTACTCCCCACTTTCCTACTAATATTGATGACACGTAATCAAGCCCCCCTTCAGTTTTAATATATATTATACGAACAGGATTAATTTCCTTGTCGAAGGTTATCAGGTTAATAATATGCAGCGAAATTAAATTTCTACTTTCAGTTTTATCCAGTAACTTAAACAAAAATACAATATTTTCCAATATTTCATGTCCATTCTGACAACAGTTAACAGTACCTAATATGGCAGGTCAAAATGTCAAATGTCAGCCTGATTGCTGAATTACTTACATGTTTAAAAAAGTTCAAAATATTTAACGTTTTGATAAAAATAAGTGTTTACATTAAACTATGTCTCACATATTTATTACTAATTTGCTGAGTCGACTGTTTAATAGTCAATAATATTTTTGTTTTGACTTTGTCAACATCGTAGATGTATATAATTGTGGCGATGACAAAAGTTGTTGTTGAAATGTCAATTGCGTAGTTGAATCTTGAATAATTCATTCATGTAACATAATATACAATAGCCAATTATTATTAATGCGTAAGCACTAATTATCTGCTCGTATGTTGTTTAGAGATTCCGCAAAAGATGCGTAATCAAAATGCGTGCACACCACTTCTTAAAAATTCACGACTTAAAAGCATGTTCATCTACTCATTCATTAAAGTATGTACATAGTTTGATCGCCGCATTCACGTTTACTCCTTGTCCTTGCCCATAGTATCGAATCATCATAAAAGCTATAATTTTTAAGGTTGGGGCGTAATATAAAAACTCTTCCTAAGAAATTATCATTCTCAAGGCAAACAATGTCAAGGATTGGAAAAAAACAATTTACCCATTTCTCTTCAGTAGATTATATTTTTATGACAAAATCACGGAACAAACTGGTTATTTTCAGTTGCGCATCCGTTCACAAGTCAATGAATCGCCTTGAAAGCAATTAATACATAATTTAACCCTTTTTTGTATCTTCCTCAGGTGAACTTCATCACATGTCAAATCTTTGCTCTGTGCTTCAGTATCTGTATGAAGAGATGGATTCGCGATCCCCAAACCAAGCTAATCTACACGCTCATATGTGGTCTGGGTATTTGCCTGTTCTGCTTTGGCAATCAAATCTTCCACATCATTACTTCCGCCGGGGTCGGCTACCTCGTAATTTCCACGAACCGCTCTCCTTCCATGCCATGGGTAGTTTTGAGCGCGTCCATGTTCTACCTCTCTTCCCTCCACCTCCAACGTCAATTCTTTGATGAGCTTGGAAGCTACACGTTGGACATCACTGGACCACTTATGGTTCTCACTCAAAAGGTCACCAGTCTTGCATTTTCCCTCCAAGACGCGCTCGACCACAAGAAAAATGACGAAGACTCTGACAAATCAACAGAAATGCAGAGAAAATATGCGGTCCTGGAGCGCCCTTCGTTTTTGGAGTACTGGAGCTTCATCTTCCAGTTCCAGAGCATGCTTGCCGGACCACTTGTCCTTTTCAAGGATTTCAGGGACTTTATCCACACGGACGAGTTCCCCAGTCCGTTCACAGCAGTGGTCAAAAAGATTGGAGTCAGTGTGTTCTTCGCAGTGGTCTTCATAAAGGTCACTCCAGTGTACAGCATCGACAGGCTAAAGAAATCCGACTTTTTGTGGGACACCACTTTCCTCTACCGCATGTTTTACGTGACAATCGCGACAATGATGGAGCGTGCGAAATATTATCATGCGTGGATTCTCGCAGATGCCGTGTGCAATGCAAGCGGGTTGGGATATGATACCAAGAGCCAGACTTGGGATCTGGTGACAAATGTAGATGCTCTCGGGTTCGAGTTGGGACTTAATCTCAAGGAGAGTTTGGACTGCTGGAACAAGGGAACCATGAAATGGCTCAGATATGTAGTTTATGAGAGGGTGAGTCCAAAGGTGAGGACAGTGGCGACATATGCAATGTCGGCAATATGGCACGGATTCTATCCAGGATACTACATGACCTTCTTGTCGGGGGCGCTGTTTACGTCGGCTGCGAGACAGGTAATGTGAAGACGGAATTCAAGAACTGTTGACACGTTGGAATGATCATATAAACTAATTAAATCATTTAATTTTTCATTGTGCTGTTTCTAGATTCGGAAAACCATCCGCCCTCTCGTTTTGGAGAATAAGTGGCACAAATTGATGTACGATTTTGGTACATGGTTAACCACCCGTTTTGCAGTGGCTTACGTGACCTTTAGCTTCATTATCCTGGATTTTACCCCTAGTTTCGTCCTCTTTATGTGAGAACACCTCTTTACTATTAACTTGTTAAAGATCTTACTCAATTGTCGAATATTTAAAATGTAATTAAAACTTTTTCTTTTTTTTTTGCAGGCGTCTCTTTTTCTGTTTCCACTTTGCCGCGTTTGGCGCCATGTTCGCCCTACCAAAGTTATCCAAGCATTTAAAGCTAAGTAGCCGCATTAACAAAAGCAGCACGCAAACCAAGTCAGCAGCCCATGAAGATACCAAAAATGAAGTGCTCACCACCACCATCCCACCTCCAAAAACCAATGGTGTAGTTTCGCCAATCAAATCTGTGAAAAAAGAGGAAATAGAGAATGGATCGATCAAGAGATTTGACAAGATTACATTTGAACCAATTCGAGTTACGCCGGATCTTCCCCGGAAGGATCATGACACGAAGCTAAATGGCAGATTACCTACAAATGCGACAAAAGATTTGAATATTTTAAGTCAGCACGAGTTCCCCGAAATTGCCAGCTATCTGACAAATCCCGAGCATAAGTCGTGGTCCAGTTGGACGAGTCAAACGAGAAATCATGGAAGCCCACCAGTTCAACTTAAAACTGGATAAACCCAATAATGACAAAAAGGA
This sequence comes from Willowsia nigromaculata, assembly GCA_034700605.1. Taxonomy (NCBI): domain Eukaryota; kingdom Metazoa; phylum Arthropoda; class Collembola; order Entomobryomorpha; family Entomobryidae; genus Willowsia; species Willowsia nigromaculata. The sequence continues at coordinate 27,679 of JAQIXX010001479.1, forward strand.
GCTATAAGCTATCGATAAGCTTATTATTAGAATGTTGGGCTGTCGAGTGTTGTGAATAAAAAAAAATATGATATTTACAAAGCGGACAATTAAACTTAATTAGCGACAAACAATGATAAGTCTTAGATTAAGTGAGCGAGATAAAGCGAGATGCTAGCTATTTAAATATATACCAATTGTAAATAGATCGGTGTGTTGTGTTAATTAAGCATTTTGTAAACTTCATAATCACAAATCATAGTCATTTAGGGATGTCAAGTTGATTTTTACAAAAGACTGCTGCTGCAACTTATAATTATTCATTATAAAATTAAAATATTGTGGGGAATGACGACAAAAAGTTAATGCAACTTTAACAATTAGATATTCTCTAGTAAATTATTATTAATTCTTAATTTTTTAACCTAAATGTTATGGGGCACGATGAGACAATCCACTTTTACTTACTATTTACTGTACTGTTGTCCTCACCCAGTAAAAATCTCGAGAAAAAATTAGTAACTATTTATAAATAAGTGGAGAGCAATTTTATGTAAGAAAGCAATATTCTCAACAAAAGTGTGAAATGAACATGAACAAAAATACTTTGTACTTCTCTCCAGAGGAACCAATCAAAATTAGCGAAATCTTTGCAATATTCTTTTAAACTATTAATACTATCAGCGGTAATTGGTAATTATACGAATGCGTACTTGGCGTTGGCGTCTTTGTAATGATATATATTTTTCAGTATTATTGGATCATCAGAGAGATACTTGATCGGTGGAACAAATACGGTGAAACCCATAACCCATATGGAAATATTATGGAGAAGTAGTTTTTTGATGCGGACAGAAAAGAGGTGTGAGATTCAGAAAAGTGAAGAAAAGCAAATAAAAATATGAAAAATTGGTTAAACCGGAATTATGTTATTACCTTCATTCTTTATTTCGATTTCGATGTCATGTAAAGTACAAAATCATTTGCACATTTATATTTTGACCAAGTCACCCAGACTCTCTTCGTATGTTACAACAAACGATGATTAAATTCTAACTTAACAATATCGCAACACTTTAACACAATCAATTTCATTTTTTCTAAACTAGAAATTCTTATGCATAAAACCAAAGAAATTACATATGTATTTGCTAAAATCTATACTTAAAACCTATTACAAACATAAACTGCAATTTAAATATATCATAAAGGTTACATGTATTTGCAGCAGAACTCCTCCTTCTTTTCTTCTTCCTCACAATCCGCTGGACTCTTTTCCCAACAAGTGTCCAGCCATTTGCAGCAGTTGCTTTCAGGAGAAACGCACGGATCATACTGCATTCGACAGTTGGAAGCTAGTTCTGACCCTGATGAAACTTTTTCTGCTGCTTTTGTTGTTGCTAAAATCATAAAATGTTGGAAACACATCATAAAACGTACGATAAGAATGATAATCATTCAGGACATAATATGTACCTAATTAAAATCGGGCACTTTGTCTTTATGACTTACGCATGTCTGTTGTCACTGTTTCCACCTCGGAGGTGTTCATTTTTTCTGTCTCCACTGTGGACTCTGGGAATTCAGATTTTTGCTGTAGCTCACCTACTGTCGGTGGCAAGGTAATGATTGTAACTGTTGAGATAAGGTGTCCCCTGTTTCTAACACTCCATTCCTCTCTTTCAATTTTTACACGGCTAGCATAGTCATTGACAATGCGTAACAGAAGGAGACACGATGTCGCCCCAGCTATAGCTACCGCCGCAAGAAAGTATTTGTTAAATTTGAATCCCGAAATGGGTCGTGACGATGATGCCTTCATGTTACCCCGAATTAATGCAACAGTATCAGTTAAACTAAACAATAGTATTTTGAACGAGATTCGTTAGATTTCAAATTAAATGTTGCAACAGGGATCCGTTATTAAGTGTGTGATGTTTTTCTGACTATAATGAGGAATCATGAAAATAATGCTGAATTTATAATTCTTCGGTTGGGACTTGGGAGTATATCACCTCAGCACTGCACACCCACAGTGAGTTATAAAGTAATAGCTCATTGTTCTGGAACTGTTCCTCGAAAAATGAATATGACATAAACAATTCGTTTGAAATGTCCTTGGGTAGAAGACTTTCTCGTAAGTACAAAAATATACTTGTATCAAGAGTCATGAATCAAAAGGTATATATTATTAACACGATTGTGTTGATTTTATTCAAAATACGAATATAACATATGCTAAGGGTAAACCAGCCGCAATCGGATGCTAAAATATTCATGTTCGTATTGTTGTATTGTAATTTGCATCTTTATTTGTCTTATTCAGTGACAATATATAATTGATTTCCAACCATAGGACAGTAAAAATATGAACAGAAATTGAACATAGATATCGTATTAACCATTACCGTTATTTCTGGGAACAGCCAGTTCCTCCACTTTCACACGTCCATATATTTTCATTGCAATAGTCATTGGCACAAGTGAGTACGACGTAACATACATCAGACTCCACATCTAAGCTCGGGTATCGAAAACAGTATGTCACGATTTAAATAAATGATAATACTCTAATATGAAATAGATCAAGCAATACATCAATATGTGTCACCTTCATCCCCTGACTCCTGTCGTTTCCTTAGAAGCGTTCCTTCTTGCCCTTCCGTTCTGTTAAGCGAACATTCTTTATCGAATTTTTGTTCCTCTATGTAATTGGCAGTCAAACAATCTCCACTTTGACCTAGCACCTCTTGTGCACATTTTAAGCCTTCTGGATCCCCACAGCGTTTTTCCACAAATACAATCCCTTTCTCGTTGTCAATCACTTGCAGTATAAAACAGATCTCTCCATCATCGCACGTTACTTCGGTGTGACGTGGGGGAGATTGGTTTGGATCTTGTTTAAGAATTGGGGTTCCTCCTTGGATGCAATTTTCATAGAGGTTGTTGTCACCCCAATCCGATTGCTCAATACATGTATAGCATTGCACTGCTGTGGCGCAGTCCAATGAACAAAATACCTGTAAGGCGAGAATAAATACTGACAAATTAGCCGACATAATTCTCAGAGGTCCTTGTGGAAAGAAAAGCTGTCCAACATATATTGCTACTGACAAGAGAGAAATTTCTTGGATAGGTGCCATATTTTACTCTATGCAGAACTAGAGCAGAACGATATAATCCTTGAAATGAAACAGCCGAATGTGTCACATTGTTGTGTCAAGCCCATTATACTTTCATTCAAAAAACCTTGTCATTCAAAATTCATATTAACTCAAAATTCGTTGCATCGTTGAAAATACGGTTTTTGAAATAACGTTAAGTAAAAAATGGTCATGATGAAAATGCTTTCGAATGACACCTCACATACCTTATGTTGGTTATGCACAAATTTGCCGTTATAAGGTTTTAAGGTTTATAAGGATTGTTGAAAATGAAATTCCCTTATCGGCGTTTCGGCGTAAGACCCCAGATCGCTTTTTAGCACATTATGTGCTATAAGATTACCAGCGAAGCGAGATGTATGTATGATCGGTGAAATCCTTATGGAAATGTAGAGAACAGAAGTGAGATCCAGAAAAGTTAAGAGTATTTGTTCTGTATTTGAGAGTGAATCAATAGCCCATTGTTGTTCTCGAACTCTTCCCAGAAGAAAATGAACGTATAATCAAAACAATTCGTTTGAATTGCACTTGGTCGAATATTAAGACGTTTTCATGCAAAGATATTCTTCTATATGATGATTCATGAGCTTTTTGAGTAAATAATTTGATTGCTTATTATGTCATATTTTCACATTTTCACATGTCACATTTCTCCCTTTGATTTTAATAATGGCTTGTGTAAGATGAATATAACATAATGCTGAGGGTATACCACAATTGGAGGTTAAAATGTTCGTATTAACCTTTACCTAAATCACTGGGCGCAGCCAGTTCCTCCGCTTTCACATTTCCAGATATCTTTATTGCAGTAGTCAGTGCCACAACTGAGAACTACGAAACAGAGATTAGGAGTGCTTCTCTGGCTATCTAATGTTTGGGTATCAAAAACAGGATGTCACAATTCAAATAAGTTTTAAAACTCAAAGAAAATCAGTTAAGCTACCATTCATATGTGTTACCTTCAACTTCACCCCCCGAGTCTTGCCGTTTCCTTCGAAGAAGATCGTTTTCATCTTCCCCTATCAACGAGCGTTTCTGACATGCTTCTTCGATTTTTTGGCGCTCCTCAAAATTGGCAATTAAACAATCTCCTGTTTGTCCAAGTGTTGCCTGTGGACACTTTAAGTCTTCTGGATTGCCACAGCGTTTCTCCACAAATACATTGGTATCATCATTGTCAATCACTTTGATTATGAAACAAATCTCTCCATCAGCGCAAGTTTCTTCGGTGTCCCCAGGGGGTACGTCTGGATAGTCTGGGTCAGGTTTGCTGATTGGAGGTCCTCCCGAGATACAATTTTCGTACACGTTGTCCTCACCCCAATCCTGTCGCTCGAAGCATGTATAGCATTTCACACCTAAGGAGCAGTCCAATGTACAAAGTAGCTGTAATGTCAGAAGAAATACTGACAAATTAGTCGACATAATTCTCAGTTATTTTTTTCTTTGAAAGGTTGTCAGACACAAAATTTAAAAAATTCAAGTTTTAATGTTGTTACATAATAGCTTTGTGAGACATGAAGCCACTGACGCACACAATACAATCGGGAGATGAAAGACAATTGATAATTAGAGAAATTTCTTGGAAAGATGCCATAGAATACAAAGCACTGTTCAGTTTCCTTTGCCAGATAGTGGTATAGATTTTTATAAAGGAATTTTGGTACTAGGTAAATACACTAACTTCCAGAAGGTACATATCTCACAATTTAGAATCTCAGAATTTACTTCATCTTTGAGTGGAACTCCCCCTCTTCTTGGGCTTTCTGCTAGACTTACAATTTTAAATCCTACGCTTCAAACAGATTTTAAAAAAAGTTTGATGTTGTATGTATTTGTATGACTATATAAAAAGCTATATTATATTATAGTTAAATGCTACTTTATGATTCTGTCGGATTTAAATGATCATGAATTGAGGATGGATAAGTACTATTACAATAATATTATTAACAATCGCCAGCACTTACAAATGTTAACTGTCGCATAGTCGCATGTCATCACTGTGCATAAAATTATCACTGTTTCATCAACTTTCATGGCACTTTTTTGAGTCAAGGATGTAGAAAAATTTTGACTGCAATAACAAGGGTCATGGTGACCCGGTCACCACAGTCATCAGTCACCAAAATTTTAGAAATCGACATCATGTATGCCTATAAAATGTGCAAAGAATTTTTTTTAAAGCTTTCCAAAGCTCAGAAATTACTTTTTTAATTATTATTTTATTATGATACAGTACACGAATTATTAACATTGAAACGCCATTGTTTATATGAGGTTCATATGAGTCGCAAGTTAAACTCGATTTAATCCATGACTACCGATTAAAAATCTCGTTTGAGTGATAATTCTTCAGACTGGGATAATACAAAGAGCTTATATATATAACTAGAGGGAATATGACCCCCTAATTCAAAGGAAAACAATCAAAAAAACTGTGATG
>JAQIXX010001480.1:0-33264 GCA_034700605.1 Willowsia nigromaculata
ATCGGATTAATTGAAGACGTCTTCTTTGAGATACGCGTTATCAAAGTTGACTCATCTTTTCTGGTACAACCTACGTACTGCATAGTTTTTTTTACATTTTCCGTGCCCATGCACTCACACGTATACATTTCACATTTTTTCAGCTAAAAATCTCGGTCCGTCAGAGTCTTCTTGTTTCAACTTCAAGTGAATCTTAAAGAGGATGAGGAATCCGAAGGAAGAGAGGGTCCTTTTCATTCACTCTTCTGTCCTCTCTTGTTTTCATGCAGGCAAAAATAATAAATTGTCTTCTTGTATTTGAGAATGAATGCATGGATGGCAGTGGTGGTAATGGTGGTGTGGTGTCGTCGCGGTACTTAGCATTAAAGAATCTTCACCAGAAAAGAGACTCTCTTTGTATTTCAACAAGATGAAAAAGATGCATTATTTCACTCTCCTCTTACTATGTTTCTTTTTTTCTTCTTCCTATAATGAAGATGTGCTCCTCAAACAAAAACAGGCAAGGCACTTATGGTTGTTAAGTTACTGTACATTATATGAACTACTGGCGATCATGTTGGTGTTTTCCTGATGGTGAGTGAGGGAGTATGAAGGTATGCATTTTGAAAGGATCACTTTTTTTCCTTTCGGCTCTCTCACTGTTTTGAATGCGGGGTAAAGAAGGGATATACAGGATATTATTTAATATTGTTTAAAAAACGTAGACATTGAGTGAGTTTGAGTTGGCTGCTTATAAACACAACATTTTTCTTCTGGAAGCATGGAGGTCTCTGTGTAGCCTTTGAAAACATCCATAATATTCCTAAGGAGTAAATCGTATCATGGCAATGGTTCACTTTGAATTTTGAATAGTGTAAAGTTTATGATGATGCAACGAAAGAGGAAGACGGGAAAGATGCTCACTGTTATTATTACAGCTGCATAAAATACACTATTAGTATGTACATATTGTAATATATTATTATGTATTATGGATTAAAGAATGATCATGATGATGGTTCTCCAAATAGTTGCACTTCAAAACTCGTCTCATTACTATGACCACTACATTTTTACATTATACACTTGCAAGAAGAGCGCATTGAGCAGTGTTTTTACTCCCTCTCCTCTCTCCTTTCTGAACGTGAGACGAAGGCAAAGAGTGGCTCAGAACAGTGGTTCTTTGACCAAGAACTGGAACGCATCTACAACAATCTTTTTGAGAGAAGAGAGAAAAAATCCTGTACATGTTCACAGACACACACTTACAGGGAGTAAATAGTGGAGTAAATGATTGAGTAAATATCTCATACAAAAAATATATCTTGACATTATGCATCAGAGGAAAAAAATCGTTCCCTTTGCATACCAGTGCTCAAAAATTGGGTGGCAGTTCTTTCATTGATTGACATGGAGAACGAACAAGTGGCACTTCCGGCAAGTGGAACGATATTTGTAGCGGGGAAATAAAAGTGTATTTGGTGTAGTTTACATTTTTTATGAAAATACGCAATAGCATTATAATATCATTTATTTCTAGTTTGTTTAAAACATCGTTTAAAGACTAAATGCTATAATTAATATTGCGACAGAGTAACTCGAAAAGTATTATCATAGGGGAGATTCGGGCACAGATTTAGTTGACAGATAGCTTGAGAGTGTTGTTTTTTGTGACATGTGCAATTTTTCAAGCAATACGCATCTGTAATACATCTCGTGAGAGAGTGTTTTTGTGTGTATGTGTGTGCTTGCGTGCGATGAAGTTGTCGTGAAGAAATCATTTTGGATGTTTGCAACTTTCCATGATGTGCTTTATTCACTCCCATCAATAAAGAGACAAGTTCAACAGATAATCTGTCGCTGAGTTGTCGGTGATTTTTTTCTTCTTTTTTACTGGCTGACACCTGAGGGATAATACAAAGAGAAAAAAATAACACAGCGCTGCGACTTGTGAGAAGGTAAAGAGGGAACAAAAATGCAAACTGTTTTTGCATGCTAATTGCAATCCGTGAAGGCATAACATTGAATATTGTATGCATATTGTTTTCATTTCATTTAAAAAATGAATTCGTTTTGCTCCTCCTGGGCATTGTGTATTTGATATTTATTTGAATAATGGAGTAGCATGAAAATATTGCGCACATGTAAGTTCTGGCTTGGCTTCATTCCATTTTTTACAAACATCAGTTGTGGGCGAGCAGCGGCGATGATGATGCGATTATGTCTGCTGTTGTTGTAGGTCTCTGTGGTGTTGTGATGATGAAGATGGGAGATGAGAAAATATAGATTGTATAGATTATTAGTCAAGATTCGATCAACTGACTGATCCCTCATTTTTTGAGGTTATTGAATTTAAACAGCATGACATAAATGCATACATACATAATATTGGAACTCAGGATGGAAGCAAAGTGTATAGGGATGTGTTGTACACGCATAAAATGTTTCAAAGCACTAGTATTTATGTGATCTCAGTTTTTTATATTGGATGGGGAGTAGGGATGATGATGATGATGACGATGAAGCAAGCGATTTTCTAACTTGTCGAATTTCATGCCTTTCATTTTACATCGAATCATTAGTACTGTGGCGATATTGTTACTGCTAGATTTTACAAGTTGCAACGACTGCTTGCTACTACGACTACCACTATCGCTGCATAATGGGTTCTCAGAGAGAAAAGATGCTGATGTAAGGGAACGAATCCATTTAAGGAAAACGCTTATTAACTTGCACACTTCCACATGATGAGTTAGTGCCGTAAGGTAATCGTGATGCCGCATACATGAGTCCATGCTCAATAATGTACAAGAACACAACAGTAGTAGGTAAAAATGAAACTGTTATAATGTCTACTTTTTATTTAGTGAAATAATAATAATATATCATATCTACCTACCTTTAATTTACAACCTTGCTCATATTTTTGCTACAGAGTTAGCATCAAATTGATAGGAAGGCGGTTCTACTATTCGCTATGCCCATGCTCAGAAATGTTTTGAACTGCAAATAAAAATGCAAAAGAGACAAAAATGTGCTCGCTCAAAATAATAATCGCTGTAAAGTAGAGAAATGCTAACAATGATGAAATGATACATCGAAGAGTAGTTAATACAGAAAATGAAATGAGAAAGAAACGACAAACGTGTTCACTCTGCCAGTCAATGAGGTGGGTGTACTCAGCTTTCTCTATCTAAATAATATTTTCCCGAGCAAAAGTCTCTCAGAGTCTTTTTGAAATATTAAGAGTGGAAATTTTCATAAAAGAGGACGAAAAACCTCATCGGAATCCAAATGTCAATTACAATTTGACTTGTGAATGGATAGAATGGTGAATTTGGTGGGATGAAGGTGTTTTTAATCGACACATGAATTCAAGAAGTTTTCAGTGTTTCTTATTTTTGCCTATGAAGCATATTATAATGGAGTATATTGTATAAAATGTAGAGTCAAATTGCATGAAAAATTAATGTCATTACAAAACGTGAAGAGCGAAGTGATAAAAGTGGAGCCCCAGAGTGCTTATCTAATCACCAATTGAAGGAACTTGTACTGTGTGTGTGTTGAGGAGAGTTGAAAAAACCATAGTGTCTTTAAGAATTTTACAGAAAGATATATGTCTCAGCACATCACTACAAGATGAGACGAGAAGTGACTGCTTACGACTACCAAGTCGTCGTCGTTTGTAATCATTCTTGTCCGTCAGATATATGTATTACGTTCATGTTTGCATGTTGCCAAGAGTCAAGAGTGTAGAGGGATTGTTGCAAGAAGCGTTGAAGGGACTGGACAAGAATGTTGACCAAATGGAGAGGATGATACTGCTGGAAGGAGGAAAGTGAAATAAAAATGCCATCATCATCATAAATACATAAATTGTTGATAGATACTACGCTTTTGCTGGTGCTGTCAATACAACTGACTTGTTGAGTGAGTGGCGAGATGATGGCCGCCTCGCTGTTTTCTTCAAAGAACGTGCATTGTATGCATATCATCTTTTTATGCAGACGCTAACATGATGGGAGACGAAGGAAAGTGAAAATTTGATCTGGAGTTCCTAAATTATTATTATAAATATAGTTTGATTCGCTTACACCAGTGCACCGCTCAAGATATATTATGATGATGATGTATGCATGTATAAGTCAAAAAGTCAAACACTTTGTTTTGCTCTAGTCCAGTCTCCGTATTGAACTCTCATTAATGGCAGCAAAATCATGAGGTAGAGACAAATGGTTCAACCGTATTAAAATGTGACTGTCTGTCTGTCTGTTCCGTGAGTATCTCTGTGCAGAAAATTCAAATCAGTTTAGAAAAACAGCTATAAATCTCATCTCATTGTATAATAATTATTTATAACTCAATTTCTGTAAAAGTAAATAAAAAAGAGAGAGAGAGAGAGGAACTTGAGACAAGTTGACATGAAAAAAATTTTCTTGGACAAAATGATTTTGTGTCTTTTTGCGACAACTTTTCCTATTTGTATTTCCTACTTTTTGCATCCGCAACTTTAAAAGTTGAGTTTTATCCATCTATTTGATTAACAATTTTGTATCTGCTAGAGGGTTACCTAGTTGCCTGCATAACATGCCAATGGTTTTTTTTATTTCATTCAATATTTCATTTACTCCTTGGTTGGGAATTCTCATTCACTCAAACTCATGAGCTTACACGCTAATCGATTTGGTCCATAATAACAGATCTATGTACATTTCGAACTTGTGTTTCAGTATCTATCATCATCTTAGGCTCAACACTGATTATTAAAAACAAAGACTAACCTGTTATGAAAGATTTTTGCTTCTTCGTCAGAATTTGTATATCTTGTGCACATCCTCATATTCAGTTTTCATGAAAAGCAAAGCCAACTTGCGAGTAAGATCTCGTGTAATGGCAAACTTAATGAACGCATGCGTCGAAGTTATTGATTTGTTGTTTGTGTTATTTAAGTGAGATATGTGAAATATTAATAGAAAAAATATAATTATACAAATCTGTTAATTATAATTTTTTTTCTGAATATTAATTTAGTTTCGTGACACAAATAATTATCTGTCTGGTGTCGCGCCTCGTGAACTGGAACTACGGCAATTTTTTTGTTTTGGTGAGGTCGGTCAGTTGCAAAATGCATTTGTACTTGTTAAAAATTTAATTCTGCCATGGACTTTGGAAACGGAACGCAATACATATTACATTTTTTTCTCGATGAAAAAGTAAGAAAGTAAATGAAAACATTTCCTTTGTTCTTGGAAGCAGTTCTGCAAAACTTACTAGTTGTGTACTGTGAATGTGAAAAAGCCTGTGTAACATGTTGTGGTAGTTATCTGAGTGGGTGATATAAAGGTGCTGCAACTGTGATTGCCAAGTGCAATTTTTTTTTGTTGAGTGCACCTTACTACAGTATTTTGCAAACTGCCATTGGATGGAGCAAGATTCTCATCCATGGAAGGATGTGGCTAATAACACGAGTATTTTAGCTTGCAATGAAAGTCTGATTTAAGATGACAATGTGAACACTGTCAACTTTTGGAAAACAGAACGAAAGCCTGAATCGTTCCCTCATCATCCCTATAAGATAACGTACTTCAGTAGAATCAATTTTAGGAATGGCCATGCGGACCAATTACTTTGTTGCGGTGTACGCGACAATTATTGTAACACTCGGTAATGAATTTTTTCTTTACATTTCTCAATTCATTTTAATTTCTCTGTTAAAAAACTAATATCCATATTATGATCACGTTTAGACTGGAATTTAGAACTTTTACATAAGTTTAAAGCTCAGCTTCAAGTTTACAAAATATGCACATTATATTGAAAGCATGAGTAGTAGAATAAATTTTTATAGTGCCTCAAGACTCGTTGGCAAAATGTTCTAATCTAATCGTGACATACTCTTCTTTTTAAAGAGCAAAAGTATTTTGTTTAAATGTGAAGATTTTGTCTGTTTAAATAAAGATAAGTGAGTGATGTACAAGGGTTGGTGCTCCGTGAATGATTTTGTTGAACCTATGATTATGTCAAATAAACTTGTTCAGTTTTTCGTTTTTCTAGGGTCATTGCTGCTTGCAGCTACTCAACATGTATCCGCACAGACCCAAGTAATGAGAACGGAAGAAATCAGGAGGCAGCCTCAAAGAGGTATGTCATATCGCCTTGTATTACATACTTCCAATTCATATAATTTCACGGAATCACCTATGTAGTAGTAGTGTTTTATCCCCAAGACAAGAATTCCATAATATGCAACGTTTATGGTATCGTTGGTTCTAAATACATCCATTTTAGATACTTTGGTAGAATTTATTTTATTCATTCATTAAGTTCCATCTTCACTGTTAGCACAGCATGGGATAAATTTAATGGATAAAATGTGTCGTCAAAATGAAAAAAGAGGGCATGATTAGATGTGGTTTTTACGTCTACAGTCGTAATTTTAACGATAAAAAGATTTGTGATTTGTTCATAAACTGCTTTTTGAGAACAGAACAACCATTAACTAGGGCCATTGTGCAGCTGGTGGATGTTAACAATCGATGCAGTATAAAACTTAAAAAGTTAATACATGCGCCATTATTCCAAGTAATTTTTTATACTTTTCAGAATTTAAAAATGGTAAGCTGAAAATCGGATACGGATATCTGTAGCGTTAAACAAACCCACCACCTACGTCTCATTTGCTTTTAAAATTTAATGAGAGTGTTTTTCCCCAGTTTGGTAACTGTTTTACTTTCAAAGCTTCTTTAAAATTTAAAATATATTAAACACCAACAATGCTCTTCTCAATCAACAAGAATCTTTAATTCGTTTATGAATCCTAAATGAAAGCATGTTTGTTGAGCGCATTAAAAATTTTTCCCCGTACGTATTTTTTTCAATGGTAATATACACTAATCCACAGAACACGCCAATTTGGTGGGATATGGGTTACACAAAATAACAAATACAATTGATAAAAATGCATTTGATGTTGAGCGTTTCATTGCAATTAATTACTGCAATGTACTCATCTAACTAACAATTGTAATTGGTAATATATGCATCTTCAAAGTACATGTCACGTACATACGCAAGTGCCTATGCACTGAAACAAGTGCGTTGAAAGAAACAAAACGAATGAACAATGCCAAATCCTTAAATAACTGGTAAAAGAAGGTGGTGACGGCGATTAGATAAGGTTGATTTAATGTTTGCCAAACTCATAATGCCACAACTACTGTACTTGTCAATTATCAATAACAAAATGACTTCAGAATACGTATGGGATTGATTGACAAGTGACTTATGTTTTGCATGCGCTGGTTTAAAATAACAGAAGTATTTGTGATGTATTAACCCTACTTAAATGTTACACGACAAGGTATGATGCAATGAATCTTGGTTAGTTAGGTTATGCAATAATAATAAAATGTCAACCCTGTATTAGATATTAATTTTGTACTTATGTATGAACTATGAACCAAATCTTTGAATATATAATGCGCATAGCACCAGCTAACATTGCTATTAGTAGAATTTTAAAAAATGCACATGAAGCTGGAATTTAGAATTGTTGGAATTATGAAAAGCAATGCTCTCAGATTTAGAGACAAGCACACAAAGTGCAGATGAAACCGAGGTTGAAAATCCTTCGCTCCGCCCCCTGGAGATGTCCCTTGATCTTTCTAGACATCGTTGGAAAACAAGTGGCCCTAGAAAAGTTAGCGTTGGAGGTTACTCGAGAAGCTACTCGGAGAAGAGATATCAAGTGAACAGAACGCGACATCAAGAGAAACATTCCAACAGGTCGCTTCAAACAGAAACACGCGTAACATTTCATCGGTTGACCCCTGGGGACTATTATGGCCCATTTGGGATGCACAAGTTGACTGTACGCAACAATACGTATTCTGGTCCAAATGGGGAGAGCAAAAGTGCGGAATTCAGCAACATAACTTATTTCGATGGAATACCGGAAGACCGTGGCGAGGACAATATTCACCCTTTAACACACATCACTCAAAAAATGTTTATGAAGGAGTTGGCTGCTGGAGGTACTCATGCAACAGATTTTTGAAAAAAAGTGTGATGAATCATTATGGTGACGGCACTAATGATGATCTTGTACATAAGCGTATCTGGAGAGTCAACTCCGGAAACGAACAAATAAAAATTAACATTATCGCCGGATGTACCGTGTTGGAAGTTGAGCTAAGTGGGTGACATGACATATAACAACTTTTGTCAAATGGGATGCAGACTCATAAACAAATTCCCCTTAACTCTGGAACAATGTAGTAAAACCCGGATTTGTAATGGGATGGGGTATGGTATAGTATCGATTTTTAACAATATTCAACTTCCTGTACAACAGTTCTTTTTATCATTTATGATGATGATATTTTGGATTGTAGTGTCTTTATGACAGCGAGTGTATATTGAAAAGTACTATAACAAGTACCTAACATATTATCTATAGTACAATAGCGGAAAAAGAGGTTGTTGCTAGTTGGTGCGTTGTTGGCATTTGCCATGCGAATTGTAAATACAATGTATAAATGTAGCTTATCAGATATAAAAAACTCCAGAATATTGCAATCTGAAAAGCGCCCTTGTTGCCTTAAAACTGCGGCTCCTATTATTAAAGTTCTTCTGTATAAGTATATGATTTGAAATAACGTAACCATATTAAGTTAACTAAATCGATGTAAACAGAGTGAATTGTGTACATAAATAAATTTAAATACATGTAATAAGTAGTAGAGCCATTAACTTTCACTTGTCACTAGACATGGAATATGACAAATCTATTATCAGCAATAGTAATAGATTTTGTACAATGTACACGTGTAGCATACGCTGTAACAAAGATCTTCCGCGATCTCCTTATTATCGGTAGAAGGGTAACCTACTCAAAGCGGAAGATCTCTACTAGAAAAGTCAGTGTGTGCAAGTACTTACCCCTGACGTAAACATAATTGCTTTGTAAGATAAATGAATTTTTGTGTATTATTTATAAAACTGTAACAACATAATGGGCAATGGGAAAGTTAATACTTTAGATTGACGCATGATATTTATGATATGATGACGCATGTGAACTGCTTGATGCACGCACTAATTCACGCTTTATTGGTTCCAAACTTTTGCAGGATATAATCCTCCACATAAGCCATGTGACATTGCTTGTTACCCACAAACAGGTAACCTTTTAATTGGGAGAGAAGACAGACTTACAGCGTCCTCAACTTGTGGATTAAATGGACAGGTTGGAATTTCCTCATTCATATAATTTCTTCTCATGTTACATATTCGCTCGTATTAATCAAGCTGTAAAAATGAATTCCATTGTAAACTGCTGGTTTTGCTAAAAGATTGTAACTAAATATTTTAATTGTAGGAGAGATATTGTATAGTATCTCACTTGGAGGACAGAAAAAAGTGCTTTATATGTGATTCTCGGCCCCAATACTCACGCAATCCGCAGTTCAGTCATAGAATAGAAAATGTCATCAGCAAATTCTCTCCAGGGTAAATTGAAAATGGCTGAACAGCATTTCCCACACTTCAATGATATGAAAAAACTAAGAATGAAATTATACTTGTGCATATTAGGACTCAACAAAGGTCATGGTGGCAGTCAGAGAATGGTGTGGAGGATGTCACAATCCAATTGGATTTGGAAGCCGAATTTCACTTTACACATTTGATTATTACATTTAAAACGTTCCGACCGGCAGCCATGTTGATTGAAAGATCATTTGATGAAGGGAAAACTTGGCTGGTAGGAATATTTAATGCAATCGAAAATTAAGATTATTATACAAATATCAGTAATTCAATGGTATGAAATCCGGCATATAGGTCTACCGGTACTTTGCGGACAACTGCACGGACCAATTTCCAGAAATTGCTAGGGCTCCAGCACATAATCTGACCCATGTTGTTTGCGAGGAGAGATATTCTGTTGTCGCACCATCCACAGAGGGTGAAGTATGTTGACTACAAGAACCTTCCTGCAATATATCCAATATTTAATAATTGAGGCTTCATGAATAAAAACTAATGTGACATTCACAGGTAATCTTTAGAGTACTCCCTCCAAACATTCAAATCACGGACCCATATGCAAAACAAGTTCAAGAACTATTGAAGGTCACTAATCTTCGCATCCGGTTTAAGAAGCTTCACACTTTGGGCGATGACTTGCTCGATAAAAGAGTTGACATTCAGGTGAGTATCTAAAATTTTCATGGAAGAGCTTAATTAATTACGCTTTTGTAGGAAGTTAGTAATCAAGAGCTAAAATTTTGTTCCATATGCTTCCAGGAAAAATACTACTATGCTATCTACGAAATGGTTGTAAGAGGATCATGTTCCTGCTACGGTCATGCGTCGAGATGCCTACCGTTGCCGGGTGTGGAAACTCGGGATAAGGACATGGTTCATGGTCGCTGTGAGTGTGAGCACAACACAAAGGGTTTGAACTGTCACGAATGTGAGGATTTTTACTGGGACTTGCCATGGAAGCCTGCCATTGGGAAACAAACTAACGCATGCAAAAGTGAGGCCATGGATGTCATCATTTAATTTTAACTGGATAAGCTTCACATTCTTTGCATTATAACATTTTGTGTTGAATTGATTTCAGGATGCAACTGTCACAACCACGCAACAAGTTGTCATTTTGATAACGCCGTGTTTGCAGCGTCTGGAAATGTGAGTGGTGGAGTGTGTGACAACTGCATGCATAATACCATGGGTCATAGATGCGAACTCTGCAAAGACTTCTTTTTCCTTCGTCCTGACAGACGAATTGATGACATTGATGCATGTCAACGTATGTGAAAAACCTTGAAAAAAAGTTACAATGCAGCCAAAGTAGTATTACATTTTTATACCTTCATTTTTGCAGCATGTGACTGTGACCCAGCCGGTGCACTCGAAGACGGTATTTGTATCTCTAAAACGGATTTGGAAAATGGACTGGAAGCAGGAAAATGTCACTGTAAAACGAACGTCCGGGGACGACGCTGCGACCAGTGCGAACATGGATTTTGGAATTTATCAATGGAAAATCCTGATGGATGTCAAGGTAACTGCCATCGGTCCACTGATATATCCAACAGAGAAAATACATTTTAAAAATGCATTATTAATGATAATAAACTTTTGATTGGTAGAATGTACGTGTAACACACTCGGAACGGTGGATAACCAAGGATGCAATGTTGAAAGTGGGGAGTGCACATGTAAGCGATATGTGACAGGGCGGGATTGTAACCAATGTCTTCCAGAATTTTATGGATTATCTGAAGACAGGGATGGGTGCAAACCCTGTGATTGTGACGTGGGTGGTTCATATGATAATTTGTGTGATGTGATCACTGGGCAGTGTCGGTATGACCCTCAATCTTGAATGACCAAATTGTAATTTTTTAAATTATTAATATTAATCAGAAGATAATTAATTTCATTTTTGATTTATAGATGTCGTCCACATGTGAGTGGACGAAACTGTTCGACACCTGAACAGGGCTACTTCATTGGTCTCCCAGATCATATTACGTATGAGGCGGAAGTTGCGAAAATGTCACCGGTATGTTCAGCTTCACGTTGGGAAAGCATACAGCCTGGTGCTCTGGCGCTAAATTGTGGTATCAGTTATTGGATATTTAATGCATTTGTTTGTTACAGGAGGGCCAAATAACTATTCGGGAGCCATATCAGGATGGCAGGGACTCAACATGGACGGGTGATGGATTTGTGAGAGTTTATGACGATTCTTATTTGGAGTTTGATGTAAATGATGTCATGAGGACAATGGAGTACGATTTGGTTGTGCGTTACGAGCCACAGGTAAAAATGTGCTTAATTTGGAGCTAAAGATTCTCTCTGTTTTGAAAATCAGATTTATTGAGCAATTTGAAAAAAATTAATCATTCAATGAATTTTCTTCTTTGGCTTTCCAGCAACCAGGATGGCAACAAGTGAATGTTTTAGTTATTCCTGAGTCACCTCCAGATCCGAATGGTCCTTGTGCTGCAAACCAATATCAAACAGGACCCACTACGCTTATCCTACGCTCAGGTAAACTATTTCAAGAGGTGCTGCTAAACCATTTTGTTGAAAAAATTGTGATTTGAAAACGAAATGTATATTTAATCCAATTCTAGAGTCAAGAGAAGAGGCACTATATCCTTCATTATGCTTAGAAGCTGGCAAGAACTATAAAATCCGCTTAGAATTTTTACCTGGTGACAAGCCAAAATCTTCTGTTCTAATTGACTCGGTAATAAAATTCGTTAATGAATAAAATAACATAGAATGAAATGAATAGAAGGAAATATTATCTATGATTATTAAATGTTTTAACAGATCGTCGTTATTCCCAAAATACTTTCACTGCCTTTCTTCAATACGCCAGAGGGTGAATATTGGCGCGAAGTTTTGGTACGTCATCGCTGTGACTCTGCCTTTATCGGCGTTTCAAGGTATCCCCTCTCCGAAGAGTGCAAGAAGATTCTGGCGAGTGTTGGTTTGATGGTATTCGATGGTGCTTTTGACTGCGGATGCAATTTGCAAGGGTCAACCAGTGCCATGTGTGACCCACTGGGAGGTCAATGTAACTGCAAACCTAATGTTGTGGGGAGACAGTGTGAAAAGTGTGCTCCTGGTACTTTTGGATTCGAATCTGGTGGCTGTAGACGTAAGTGCTTTCTTTTTATAGTTTATATTAAAGATGCATATCATACTTAGTAATCCACATTTGCCATCAAATCATTTGTGTATTGTAGCCTGTGAGTGTAATCCAATTGGAAGTCTTGACAACTTTTGTGATGCACAATCCGGGCAGTGTAGATGCCGACCTAATACCTTTGGAGTCCACTGCGACCAATGTCAGCCAGGCTACTGGAATTTTCCCAACTGCCAACAATGTACTTGTAATGGTCATGCCGATATTTGTGATTCAGTGTCTGGCCATTGTATTGAATGTAGGGATAATACAACTGGAACAACTTGTGACAGGTGCGAGTCAACGTCTCTAAACCAAGACCAATTACTGCCTACAATGTGGAATTTTTTAACTGTGTAACTCATGTATTCACTGCAGGTGCTCTGAAAGTTACTATGGAGATCCCCGATTGGGCGTTGATATACCCTGCAGACCATGTCCATGTCCTGGCACTATTGAAGGTGGCCACTCATTTGCCTCACGTTGTGCACTGGATAGGCAAACCAATGATGTAATTTGCGAGTGTCAAGAGGGATATGCAGGTTAAAATTTTAAAATATATTGTGCATGTAGTATTCATGAGCGAATGACAGAAAAAAGATTGGTTGAAATGATTTTTGCAGGGCCACGTTGTGATACCTGTGGAGATAACTATTTCGGGAACCCTGAAACACCCGGAGGCGAATGCAGACCTTGCAGCTGTAACAATAACATTGACATATCGAGACCTGGCAACTGTGACTTGAAGACGGGGGAGTGCTTACAATGCTTGTTTAACACGGAGGGTTATGGATGCGAGCATTGCATGGCAGGATTTTATGGAGACGCTATTCATCAAATGTGCAGAGGTTACCCATTAAACTGTGCATATGATCTGCAAATTAAAGTATAAATATCGAGTAATCTTTGGAATACTGTGTTTTGTAGGTTGCGTGTGTGACATTTTGGGAACGGATGCGACGGCTGGCTCATGCGACAGGATAACCGGTCAGTGTCCATGTCTACCGAACGTTATCGGACTCTCATGTGATGAGTGTAAGGAAGATCACTGGAAAATTGCTAGCGGCGAAGGATGTGAGCCCTGTGATTGTGATCCCATCGGATCTCTCAGTACTCAATGCAATTCTGTAAGTTTCGAGTAAATCTTGGATTGAGTCTCAAAAAATTCATGATTGCCAAGTTAATAACAATGATCTACTCTCTAATTTGTAACAGTATCATGGCCAATGTGAGTGTAAACCTGGGTTCGGAGGTCGGAAATGCGACCAGTGCCAAGCTGAGTATTGGGGCGATCCCAATGTTGAGTGCTATCGTAAGTATCGTCAAGTTTTATTCTAGATTTAATATTCTTAAAACTATTCATAACTTGTACATTTGATTCACTTCCAGCGTGTGACTGCAACACATGGGGCTCTCAGACAATGCAATGCGATCGCGTCAATGGCAGTTGTGTATGCATTACTGGCGTTGGAGGGCATAAATGTGATGAGTGTGCAAGAGGATTCATTGGCAATGCACCTTCCTGCAGGGAGTGTGGAGAATGTTTTAACAATTGGGATTTAATTATCGGAGAATTGAAAGGTTGAATACATCTTCGCAAGTAATTTATAAGATTCAATGATCTTGATTAGGTAAATGGGCTATTTCAATTTTTATTTGATTGCAGCTAAAACATCTAATGTGATCGACGCCGCTTCTCAAGTGAGGCAACAAGGTGCGACTGGAGCCTACACAAGGGAATTTGAAACCATGAAGACTCGGGTTGATGAAGTGAATCGTCTCTTGGAGAGTTCCAGTGTTAGTAGTGCTGACCTTGATGAGCTCAATAATATGACCGAAGAACGAAGGTATTTTTT
Source organism: Willowsia nigromaculata (assembly GCA_034700605.1). Classification (NCBI taxonomy): domain Eukaryota; kingdom Metazoa; phylum Arthropoda; class Collembola; order Entomobryomorpha; family Entomobryidae; genus Willowsia; species Willowsia nigromaculata. The sequence continues at coordinate 14,551 of JAQIXX010001480.1, forward strand.
ATTTTGCCCCTATCAGTGGATCATCTAGTTTTTTAAAGTAAACCATTCGTTCATATTGCAACACTACATTTGAATTGTTTTTCTACAGGAAGTGGTTTGACAACACTGCTTCAGGCCTCGACAAAGCTAGCGACGAGCTGACCAACATATCAGAGAGAATTCTTCGTAGCAATAGCTCGTTGGCCGGACTTGAGGTTAAAGTGGATGCATTGAAGGTCTCCGCCACATCCCTCAAGGATCAAGCAATCAATCTACAAGAAGCAAATGTGGAGGGAGCCCTTAATCTCACAAGAGAAGCAAAACGACGCTCTGACGAATCTGTCAGAAGAGCTGATGGCGTACAAAAGCTTCTGAGTGATTCTGTAAGACAACGAAAAAGAATTGAAGCTCTTCTTGTACAAATCAGTCCACAAATCAATAGGACAAAGGATGACGTTTCCGATACACTGAAAGGGCTGGAGACAAATATTGACTCGATCAACAGTCGCTTTCCAGAGCTTAACAAAGTCGTGTGTGATCGTGCTGGAGACCCTTGCGATTCCCACTGTGGCGGAGCAGGATGCGGAAAATGTGGTGGAATCTCGTGTGAAGGTGCAGTTACAAATGCAGACAATGCATTGAAAATCGCGCAGGATGCCTTTGACGCTTTGAAAAAGAAGGACGCAGATGCTGAAGACCTACTTCGAGCTGTGAGAAATCTTACAGAATAATATCTATGAAGAACAAATCAGTCTGCTCAATAGAGATATTTGTGTTTCCCAGGTAACTCAAACGAAATCCGAAGTCGATGAAGCTAAAAACCTTGCTTTGATGGCTCGGGATGAAACTCAGGCTGCAAAGAGTGCATCTGAAGCTGCCAAAAGCGTGCTAGAACAGATTGAAGAGGAAATAAAAGAAGTTTTGGACACACCAGGTGCCTCTCCGGAGGACCTTAGACAAGTTGCCGATGAGGTAAGAATCAAGTTATTGTAGTTTGCAAAATGACAGGTATGAATTGAGTTTTATATTTTCAAAACTAACAATTCTGGTTTTATTAAATAGGTGATGAGTAAAAGCATTACTCTACAACCTGAGCAAATAGATGAGCTAGCAGAAGGAATTCGTAATAGTGTTTCTGCACTCACAGACATTGATCAAATTCTCAGAGAGACTGAGGGCGATTTATCTTTGGCAAAATCTCTTAAAGAAAGAGCTGATTACGCTGCGTGAGTTTTCATTTGCCTACAATAACATTATCGCTCTTAAAAATGAACTTTCCGAAATATGCAACTGTCTATTTTATTTCAGTACTGAAGCGGAAAAGGTCCTCCAGGATGCTGTTCATGTTCGTGGGGAATTGGCAAAAACGACGGAAGCACAAAACAATGCTTATGCTGCAATCGAAAAAGCAAAGGAAGATATCAAGGCGGCTGACATGGATTTAAAGCAGGTAATATATATGTACATAATTAAAATGATTCCTTTATCATAACGTTTTCTCTAGAATCAAAGAGTATTAATTTTTTATTGCTAGATTGGCAGTGAGACATTAGAGGCGGAAAGAATAGCCAGTGATTCGCTGACTGAAATCGAGCTTCTCAAAACACGGTTGGAAGAGCTTGAAAAAAAGAATTTACAAAATGAGAGACGAAGGGATCAGTCTAAAAATGAATCTGAATCAGCTTTAAGAAATGCCACAGTTGTCCAAGACACTGCGTCCAGGTAAGACAATACTCTTCGCAGCGAATTCGTCAACACCGAACGTTGGTTTAACAATGTAATATTGCTTGTTTTCAGTTTAAAAGACGAGTACGACAAAGTACATAGAGATTTGGAATCAAAGCTAAATTTATTCAAGGGAGCAAAAGAGAGGGATGAGTTGCAGAGTAAGGCAAACACCCTTGCAAGTAACATTATTGACAAGCGCAAAGAGCTACAAGGTAAACTTTTTGATTCATTAACAATTCCAATAGCTGTGAGGCAATACAATGCAAGTTCTGCTTTTAACCAAAGTTTTGTATTTTTTGTTCCAACAGACATGGAGAATGAGTACGGAGAGCATGAGCGTCGCGCCAATGTTATAGCAAGTGAAATTGACACGCTAGCACAAATAATGGAGGAGCACCTCCGAGCTATTAGAAAAATAGAAGAGTATCATAGAACCTGTAATTCGTAGATGAAATAGGACTAATCATAGCGTAAAGTAATTATTATTATTATTATTTTGGTATACAGACAATCACTATGTAATTTTAGCGAACCAAAGCAGATTCTACAAAACTAATGTGTATGGGTAATAAGAGCTTAAAAACCTTGCCGATATTACGTCGTCAAAAATATATCACAAAATTTAGATAGTTAAAAACGTATATAAAGCTAAAAGAATATTCCCGTCATTATGATGGACTAGTGTTCTAAATCACTGCCATTTTCAACTTACTCCTTTCACGTCAATACAACGCTTTTATACAAACTATTTCACTTGACTTCCAATCTGTCAAATTACGTATTGCTCATTTTCTATCCTAACTTTAATTTCAAAGTGTACCAGTTCAATTTTGCATTTACATCGATACGTGATCATTTAAAATGTGATAAAACATCGTGTTCTGGTATCCCTAATATCTTCCAGTGCATAGCTTCTTTCGAGCCCATGATTGTAGAGTGGCTTTTGAAAAATTATAGCTTATCGATTTAGTTGATCACATCCAACAAATGTAAAACCGGTTAATATTTATTTTAAACATTACAAATACAAGTAACGAGATTCTCTACGAAAATCTGCAAATTATTGAACTTCATGTGCTATTTTAATTCTAGGAACATTTTATAAACTAGATTGTAACACGTATAAATGGTGGTAGGTAATGTAAAATGAACTATAAAGGTAGATTGAATGGCTAATACTGTTAGTGAGATACGTTTTTTTTTCAAGGTGGTATTGTAACCACGTAAAGTGGACCACGTTCCAAAAAATAAGTCATTATATTTTAGGACAGTTGGACTCTGGCTTGTCTTCCAGTTAGCGGATAGGAGTATGGCGTATACGTAGATATTTGTAATTCACATACAAATTTAGTAACTACTGTTAATACCGCATTATTTCGTATGATGCTCTCTAAAGTAGGTTATTTAACAGTAAAGAATAAAAGGAAAGTTGTCTTGCGTGTGCCATTTTAAAAACAATTAGGGTTGAATGTGGTAAGCTAGGTACTTAATGTCTTCCCACAAACGCATTTCCCAAATGCATAGGGACAATCTTAATCATCATAATACCTTCCCCATCCAGTTGTTTACTCTCTACTTACTTAGGTTATTATCAATGTTTTTAGTAATGTGCCATTTAAACATTTTTATTACTATTAATGATGAATTAAGTCAATGTAACGAATAAGGTATTTTAGATTGTAGAATTTTGATTGCCAAAAAATAGGACATGTATGGTTCATGATTTTTTTATTCATATGTATATTACACTTGATTTTAAATTAATATACTATATCAGCTTCTCGTTTGGAAGTTACCTGATCGATGTTTGTAAATATGCTAGCTTTAAGGTAGAAACAAGTTTTATGCAACTAGTTATTAAATTTCTATCTATTATTTTACTGGATCATGTACTTATACAGTCTATACTCTACATAAAATGCACAACATGTATAATATTTCAATCAAAATGTACAGCTTTGTGAATGGTTATGTTTGAAACTGGTAAAAATTGTACTGGTGGTTATAATATGGCTAGCTATTTTATAAAAATGTGTCGGTTGTTTAGAAGTTTAGTCGTGAGAATGGATAGTTTTACTGCACTACATAGATACTATTAGGGTGTAATTTGTAGACATTAATGCGTGTGCGACAAATTTTATTGGATAAAATGATAATAAATATATTATACCATATAAAAACTACATGCATTTTGCATCTCATTGTAAATCATTTCAAAATTTCCTACTTTACATAGGTATATAAAATTCAATAGGCATCTGTCTACGTGTCTAGTGAAGGAAACATTGATCAAGTTCCAACGCGTCATTATCCTCACCTAATACTTTCGAAACTGTAATTGTGCAACTTTAAAGTGAGGCTCCTTGAACGTGGTTATGCTTCGTTTGTTTAGCAATGACCGATAATAAACTTTGCGAGGTCCATTGCGTAAAAACCTTTTAGGAATGTTTCATATTTGAATACCTGAATTCACAATGATGTATTGTATCCGTAGAACACAATCGGGAGTTGATGCAACTCAATGAAGCAAGGAATTTGAAAAATGCGGATGGATGATGAAATAGGTGTTAAAAATAACTTTTAATTTGGGGTAGGTGGAAAATCAACTTATCTTACTCTTATAAATACTGAAGATTTCACCAATATCCTATAGTTGAGTTTTATTGGTACTTGAGTACTATACCAGATTTGATCTTACTGCTAATTATTCGCATTGGGTTAATATTTGGAAACTAATAGACTACAAGATATCACCGGACTACGACAAAATTGAATTTGAAATGTAAGTTGCAATTTAATCATGCATTTCTAATATATCAAGATTTTGAGTTTAAGAATAATTTGTCTAATGAACCAATGTTGTTACTTTCAGTTTACCTATCAGAGATCCTTGCAACTACCTGTATTTTATATCAGATCCGAAAGTGTCGTGAGTACTGAGGTGAGTTAATATTGATTATTGAGGATATATGCATTATAGTAGCAAAAAGTGTCCATATTTTTTAACTTTCAAGGTATATTGTGTGCTTATGTTGAATTATCGCATAATATTGTTATTCTGATCATGAACAAATTGCATATTATACGACATTCATGGACTCATTCATACTTTCACTTCATCATTATAGTTTGCACAAAGTAAATGAGGCTTTCCGTGTGATGACGTTAGCTCACAATATTAAAAGGCAGGGAGGGCATTTATGTAGCAAATTTTTAATATTTTAAACAAAGGTGTAGTTAATCACGTATAATACATAATAGTTTTCAAGCTTCAAACAATGACAAGACTTTAAAAATCGTAATTATTGAATGGTATGCAGTATTATTTTACTCTGCAGATGATTATTCGCTAGAATCCTAGAAGTGTCTGCATTCCTTCATTGATATATCATTTTGGGTGCCTTCCTTAGAGAATTACGCAACACAGACAATTAATGCTGCAACATAGCCATACAGACAAACAGAGGCTTGTCATTCATCAATTCAATATATCATCGTCATCTTATAATAATGATCGCCAAGATACTTTGATTCATATATTGTGAGAGAGCATTCATATTGACAAAAGTTATACAAACAAGTATGATTGCAGTAGTCCAGATATAGCGAGAGTGTTACATTTGCAACTTATAACACCAACAACACCTTTCATTCGTACCTGGGTCACACATCAAATCTGGTTATTTCTAGTTTTGTTTGCTTGCTTTTATTACTTGTCAAAAAAACTTTGCTCAAACAAGAATATAACTTGTATTATACATTTAGTCAACATTTAGAAAGGTTGGATGGACACAGCAGTATCTATCTTGATTATGAGCAATGCAGATATCTTTATATCGCCAACCTTAATTAAATTATAAAATCAAAGATTATGTTGTGTGTCCATCTTCATTTGCAGGGTAGTATGAGCAAGCAATTTCATTATAGATGTATTCAAGGATAGTATTACAAACATTTACTTCTTTAACACGACTATGGATATGGAATGTAGAATGGAAAATAGAAGATCTTGCATCATAAGTCCATAATGCTTTGACTTTTAAAAACTTACGATTAGCTTACTCATTGCATACAAGAAAACTTCAAACCGATAAACCCAGTCAGTACACAAAATCAGCGAAAAACAAAATGTCTAGATTTACTAACGTGACTAATCGTAGGTTAAAAAACATTAATACTTGCGCAGAACACAAGCATTGTACACATACCTGTTAGTTGTACCCGAAAGGACAGTAAAGGATATATGTACATATAAATGCAACGCTGCAGGTAAAAAAATGAAATGCATATCCTCTACTCTTTCATGTCAAACCTTCACATAAACTTTAGACTAGTCATGCTAAACAAGCCAATCCAATAACAACAACTTTGAAACTCACCTTTAATAACAAATTGTTGTCTACAGTTAAAAATATTCACTTAGCGACTTATCTTTCGATCATCTTCCTTCTGCATGATACAGATACAGGATACGGCAGGTGCTTATATGTGGCACCTGCACCCTGTCTCTATACATACCTACTTACAAAATTGTCATCATGCTCAATTGCCGATATGCATATAAATACCTAGACTTTCCATATTAACAAGTACACGAAAACATCCTCTCATGAAACAAGAACAAAAGTGGTATAAAAATGTTTAAAGCGAGGTAAAGGCAAATCTCTATAAGTGCATAATAAATCTATTTGAAAATATAATCTATACTTGTGTGTGCAATTAACTTGATGAAGGTGCATCTCGCATGATGAGAATGATCTTGGTTGTTTGTTTGTTACTATTGCAATTGGCTGAATGAATCCATCAATTGTGAAATGATTTTCTCCTTTCGTGTATCGAATTATTATTGTATATGTGCAGAAGAGCCCACTGTTAACCTCAAACAATCAGAGAATACAATGCACATATAGAATTGAGTATAGAATGGTAAGCATGTACATAAGTCGTCAGAAGAACAGCAAAAAGAACAGGAATTTCTATTTTTCCATCCTTCATCATACAGTCAGTCTTTGTCTTTCGCAGTGACTGCATGAAAACTAGTTCGCGTTCATTCTGAGAGTTGTTATTTTTGTTGTACTTTTACGAGTGATGTGTATTTGCACTTGGGGATAAGGAAAAAAAGGAACAAAAGTTGAAGGCAAAAGAGCTTTATAAATAAATTAGAGATTTCTACAAAATTCGATGATCACGGAGAATCTGTAAAAGCACTTACAATTATATTGGAGCTATAAAAGGTGAGCAGACTATTTCCAGTTAAAATGCATTAGTAGTACTGATAATTGGTAATAGTAATGTAATTCACAGTGATTAACCTTGCATCAAAAATTAAAAGTCGGCAACCGGCAAGCAAACACTGTCATACTATATGTCATCAATCAAAGTTATCAGAGAAAGTTCAGTGTGCCAATCAACGTATTATAAATTTACATTGAATTTGAAGCGGATGGACGAGAGAGTGAGTCCATCCAGCGCACACACACTGCTCGGAACAGAGTTAGTTTAGTGAGTTATCATATCTTGTACACATGATAATAGTAATGAACTTTTACTGTGTCAAAATATGGAATAAGTTGGAGTGGAAAGATAAAACTACTTTGCTCTTTATTACACAGTCTTTTAAGCAGAGAGTGAGAGAAAAAATCCGATTTACACTTCCACTAATATTAACCGTACCAATGACTTTTGTGTATTTCAAGCGATGTGCTTTTAAGCGTTTATTGCAGAGTTAGAGTGTACAAAGTACAAATAGGTATTCCATTTTCAACAAATTTTGGATGCAAGACTGAGCCAACTCATGACCATGACGTCAAGCGTCCATTGCATTGTATCCTCTTCCAAAAATTCTCTTAAATTCTCCATCATGTCTCTGCATTGATAACTAAAAATGAAAGTTTTCAATTTCTCCTTCAAACTAACAATCAAATCTATAAGTCCTACTAGAATTTAAATATAAATCCAAAATTGCGAAACATCTTACATCTTTCAATTGTGTTCTTGCAAACAATGGACAAATGATATTTTTGAAAAACAAAACGTCACCTAAAGAACTGACAGCTAATCAATTGTATTCATTCACAAATGAATATATTATTGCTAGATGTCTATGTAGTAGAATGATAGCATCAAGACCAAATTGCAATAATAGCAGATATCACCAGAATTAATCAATTTAGACTTTTTTGCTTCATCATTCAAATGCTCCTTTGACTATTATAAAAGCTGGGTGAGATACAGTCTCGTATCGCATATTATGGACTATGAAGTATGCAAAACATGCTCATTCATTTTAACGAGCTAATGATTAAGATGACTAGACATTACATACTTACTTTTTTAGTGAAACGTTACTCTTTTCATTCTGACTTTGTGTCATTTTGTCTTGCCTGAGTATTTGCGCTCACGCCAATTTAATGCATGGCATACATGTAGGTACATATTCATAATAATCTCATGTATAATACATATTGGTTCTATAAGCTGCTCGTCTTGTTGGAAAATTATAAGATATTTTTTTTTACAAAGTCATGCCAAAAGTTATCGTATCTCGTATACCGTGTGATTTGGCATACAACTTTGTGATTTACTTTTCTATGCAAAGTTAAAATCACCACATCAAAGTCACCAAAAAAATGTTATTTGAGTGAAGTATTGAGTTCTCTCATCTTTTCATAACGTCAAGCATCACTAATCTATTTGCACTTTTCATTTGCAAAGTGTTTACTCTAACTTTTTATGCTGCACCTTGATTTCATTCTCTGTATGCTTTTCAACAATACTTTTCCAACAACTCTTTTTCATTATTTATGAACCAATTACTTTTGTCATTGTAGTCATCTCAATAAATAATTTTTCCATTCCCTTATCATCTATAGACGTTGTTGCAGCACGCAATATTGTATGCGTATATATATGCATAAAATGTACAAGATGATAATGAATTCAGCTTACGTAATCTCTCTGCTCTCGACCGACACTACAGAACAGCGAACAGCGTTTGTCCTTAAAAAGAAGGAGCACCATGTGAGAGGCAAACAAGACGGCTGGTTTTCATGAGGAAACGGGATCTATATATATTTTGTGGTTTTTCGCCACTTCTCGCTACTTCACTTCTCCACTTCCACTCCACAAGTGACATGAAATTACATGCTTCCAGAACTGTGAGAGTTCACAATCTCTGGTCGTCTAATTCTATTCTCCCCAAAAGCTAATATTTTCTCTACCTTTCTAACATTTAAGAATAGAAACAGAAGTTTGCAAAAATGCCGTGCCCTTTTCTCACCCGTTTACCTACCCAATTTGTGCGGAATTATGGTGCGAATCTCGTGAAAAAGTATGGAGAGCAGTGTCCCGTGCTTACAAGGATTTTATCCACGGTCTCTGCACCAGCAAGTTCAAGTAAGTGGGAAATTATCCCATCTATATTGCTTAACTGCAATTCAGCTAATTGCTTATTGCATATTATTGAGTGTTTTTATTGAGGAGAGTGGTGGGGCGTATTGAGGATTGTATTGCACAAGTTAATTGTGTGGATTTTGATAAATGACCTACTTTCATTTTTTATTGTGGGCTTCAGGTAGCACGGAAAGTAATAGCGCTGTTGCTGGTGGTGATGCAAGCAATTGTCCATTTGTGAACGCTGAGCTGCCACCGTCAGCTGTGAAGCAGGCGACTCAAGCGATGCTTGAAGATGTCCGTGTTGACAGTGCGCTTCCAAGGAAACCGCCAACTGCTGCTGCTGCTTCAACTGATGGCTTTCCTTATGAGGACTTTTTCCATGAGCAAATCATGAAAAAGAAAAATGATCATTCTTATCGTATCTTCAAGAAGGTCAATCGCATGGCTGCGGATTTCCCTAGTGCCAAGGAGTACAGCTGGGGCGAACGACCAATTACTGTGTGGTGCTCTAATGACTACCTTGGGATGTCTTGCCATCCGGAGGTGAAACGCGCTGTGCGGTAAGGAAAACAGTGACGATGAATGATGACTAGTCAAATGAAGAGGAGGCAGATAGCTTGATGGTTATGATGAGTCATGAGCAATTATTTTAGTAATTTATGATGATTATGATTATTGTAGCGATGCGCTTGAGCAACATGGAGCTGGAGCTGGTGGCACGAGGAACATCTCTGGGAATACTTTGTACCACGAAACTCTGGAAGCGGAGCTGGCGTCCTTGCATCAAAAGCCTGCTGCTCTCCTTTTTACATCGTGCTATGTGGCTAATGATTCCACTTTATTTACGCTGGCAAGAACTCTACCTGGTATGAAAGCGCCTTGTTCTTATCCTGAAGGCTTACTAAAATATTTTAGGATGCATTTATTCTAAAATTATACATGAATGTTTGGTAATTATTTTAGGATGTCATATATTCTCTGATGCTGGAAATCACGCTTCTATGATCCAAGGAATACGAAACAGCGGTGTTCCTAAACACATATTTCGACACAATGACCCCGCTCATTTGGAATCTTTGCTGCAAACGGTGGATAGGAAAACTCCGAAAATTGTTGCGTTCGAAACAGTTCATTCCATGACGGGGGCCGTGTGTCCACTTGAGGAGCTTTGCCATGTTGCACACAAGTATGGGGCTGTCACCTACATTGATGAGGTTCATGCTGTAGGATTGTATGGAGAAAATGGGGCAGGAATCGGGGAACGTGAAGGGCTTTTAGACCAAATGGATGTAGTGTCTGGTACACTAGGTAAGTTATAATGCGGTGCTATTTTTCAAAATATCTCCTTGAAACGGGGGTTTTTATAAAAGAGAGCGCAATTAAGTATAATGAATGTATTGTTTGCATTTTAGGGAAAGCATTCGGAAACATTGGAGGGTATATTGCTGCAAGTGAGAATTTGGTGGACATGGTACGCAGTTATGCTGCAGGCTTTATTTTTACGACATCTTTGCCACCGACAGTGCTTGCTGGTGCTCTAACTGCGGTGAGGATTTTGAGATCTGATGAAGGACGTGAACTTCGCGACCGTCATCAAGCAAACGTTCGTTACCTGAGACAACAGTTAATGAGCGCAGGAATCTCTGTTGAGCATACGCCTTCTCACATCATTCCAGTTTTCGTAAGTTTCCATTTTGTAATTATCAAGCTAGAGTTTTATAAATATTGACAAGTTTGGTACATACATGCCAATACTTTGCATTCTTAACATTTTTGCAGATCGGTGATCCGTCATTGAGTAGTGAGCTTTCAGATAGGTTATTGAAGAGGAAAGGTCATTATGTGCAAGCCATTAACTATCCAACCGTTCCTCGAGGGGAAGAAAAGTTGAGGATTGCTGTCACTCCTCACCATACGGTTGAAATGATGGATCAATTTGTGTCTGACTTGGTCGAAGTGTGGAAAGATATGCAGATTCCTCTCGCTAAATACTGTTCCCAGGTACGATCAAAGTGTTTTATGAGGATGCTTTAGACTTTATTTGTGGCTAGCAAAGCTAAAATGAGTAAATATTTATTGGCTTCAACAGGAATGCACATACTGCAGAAAACCTGTCCTATTTAATAAGCTTGAAGCCCGCACATCATCATGGAGCTCTGAATCGGACCGAAGGATCGCTGATTTATGTACAATCCCTAACTGCCCACAAGTTGCAGTTTGCGCTTGAATCGGATAATTTTTTGCGTCATGCCAAGCCCAGTTATTTTCTTTACCGGAATAATTTCGTCATGTTGATACAAACACACTTATTTGTTTCTTTCATTCGCTATTGGAAAGCTTTGCAATTTTAATTGAAAAATTCAAGTATTATTAATCTTCACTCATTATTATGATTAACGTGTGTAACACTGCTTCCAAAATGTTTTAATTTCCCTATCTTTGTCTTAAATACATATCGCACAGTCATTAATACGAGGATTATGCTTATAATTATTATTATGATACATGGTCAATATTCAATTCAATATATCGTCTATTTGTCAAGTATCATTCGATAAATTCAAACTTTTGTTCCGCAACTACTCTAAACTTTTAAGTATTTTCTTTTACAAGTCGTCTCCAACCGCGAATTTTCGGAGTCTTAACAGAAATGCAATAAAACTTTCAAAAATGAAGTGATTAATGGCTCAAAGATCTGTTTTGTTGTTTTTCTCTAATCAACCTGCATCCTCAAAACTTAAATAACCCATAATCAATCCTACCTCATAAATATGGTGAAATAATGCATCGCGTGCATAGAGAATGGCAAACATACTACAACGGCATAAATGGAAGATACTTTATCCTAAAAAATAATAAAAACGGTGGTAACACTCACTGATTGTTGAAACAAGCAACTGTTTAAATAATTTCGTACATACATGGAAAACTTACTATGAGATACAATATCACTTTACTTTACAGTTAAAAGTACATACACTTTCAAAAAACACACACTTTAAATGCGTTTCACAGCTCATGAATGTCAGCTTCCAAAAATTAGTCCATAAAATAAAACAAATATTTCTCCGCCGGAGGCACTGAAATGAATAATCTAAAATATCTGATGATAATAATAATAATAATATAGTAGCGTGTTTCAAAAGGTATACCGATATCATAACAGTCATATAAGTAGAATAAGAATAAAGTAATTATGCATGTGTAAGAAGATACTACTATACTGTTGATTACAATAAGTATTGAACTCAAGTTACCAAATAAGAGCAATCAATTGATTCCGTCAAAAAAACAAACAAAAAACCAGTAAATCCGTAACAACACGTTATCACTGTCATTTATCTCAACATATTAGTTCCCTAGAGCATACATCTTGGTCCATTCCTTCGCGTTACGAATAGCTTCCTGTTCATTCATTTTCCATAATTCTGCAACATCATTTGCTAAGGGGTCGTCAGGATTTGGAGCACTCAATAAAGCTTGAATAGATAATAAGACAGTCCTAATTTGCAGTGCTGGGCTCCACTTATCTAAAGAAATTTTTAAAAAGTACACAAGATGATTAGTTAATGGGTAGAGTAAACGGGTGAAACTACAAATCACATACAATACCTCAATGCTTGCAATTTTCGAATTTTATCAAGAAAGCAAGCAAAAGGTAATATTTTTGTACACTTTTGCACTAATGTTGGCAAGCTCACCTTTCAATATATCCAAACATATACGCCCCAGTTTATCAATGTTAGGATGATATATTTTTGTAATAAACCGAACTTTTGGAGCTGACATTGGATAGTCTTCTGGTAAAAACAACTCCAATTTAAAAACTCCTCCTTCAAATGGCGATCCTTCTGGTCCTAAAATCAAAAAGATCAGAAAGTACATTAAATCCTAATGTCTGGTAAACAATCATTCATCTTTCATTGATCGTCAACTTCTGCCTGAAAGTGAATTGACATGATTCTCACAAATGAAATTAAAGTGCAGAATTTGCTTTCATTACCAGCCACTAATATCATCAATAATTAAAACAACTAAACTCTGAACTTACCAGCAACGACCACGTGAAAGTATCTGGCGTTGTTATCATCTGGAATTGCGCTGATTCCTGGAACGGGCTCCTGCATCAAACGCTGAGTTTCCTATTATTTCACAATAACAATAATTATTAATCAGTTAAATGTGAATGATATAATCAAACCTAATTATCGCACTACTATTGCAAACTATTATTAAAAAGATTTACCTTGATGATTCTTCTCGGCAGTCCAGCCATCCTGAGCAAACCACACTCCAAACCACTGTTTAAAATCAAAATCACAAGAGAATATAAAGCCTATCACATTAACTTCAATAATTATGTCTTACAATCTCTGTTAAATACTCAAAGTGGAATCTTAATTACAGTGATAAATTATTGCTGGAGAGAAGTGTTTTTAAGTGTGAGGGACCCACTCAGAAATCTGTAAGATGTGGAATAAAATTCTGTCACTCGCTCTGATAGCAAAGGGGAGAGAGATTCAAAATAAGGATTTTTTTATCCCTTCAACTTAAATTTCAGAGTAGCGCCATGAACGGAACCTCGCATTTACTCCTTTCCACTCATAGGTGTCTCAGCTCACACATGCTAACAATACGACTTGCATCTCTCTCAATCCTTTTTTCACACCCTCCTCCTTGCGTTATCTCATATCAGCATGCATTTCATCGTCATCATCATAAAACCACAAATCTGCTTACATTTCATGGTCAGCATCATCCTTCTTACTCGCTAAAGCCAAAGATAAACTGCATGCATCGCTTTAGTTTTAATTGTGTGGATATTATGATAACATTGTCATGATGAAAGTTCATAGATTATTTAATCTCTGTAGACAAACCGCTTATTAGAGTGATAGGGAACATATTATGTGTTCATAAAGACACTTGCTGCACAATTAGCAGCTGAATTATATCTCCTTTGTTCCATTTGTATGAAGAAGACAGGGAATATGAGTGGAATGTATGCGTTTTATTGATTTCAAAGGGTTGATCTTTTAATGAATTATACGGACAACAAAGGGACATGTCCATTTTAAATCAGTATAATGTGTAGACAGATAAAACCGTTAGTGGTTTTTCCATTGTGTCATGGTCATCCATTTGTTTTTATTATATAACATTATGGAGCATCTTATTTAAACAATCGATATTCTGTTGAATGCAGATTAATGCCCCCAAAAGTTATCATGTAGGAATGCATTAAAGTTGAAAACGTAAACCTTCAATTCTTTCAATTGTCAATGAAGATTTGGTATGAATTTTGGATATTCATAAACATTTATGGTATCTGGGTAAGGATTATATAAGATAGTTAATACCACATCTGTATATTTACTTGGGTTGTTGTTTGGTATTTAAAGTATAAATATGACTGTACTCACCCAGGGACTAGGGACCCAATGTCTTTAATGAATGCATGAAATTATTTTTGTTTGGTCAAAAGAGTAATAACTGATAGTTAAATATGTAGTTATATGCCACATGTTGAATAAGTTTATAGTTGTCAATGGAACCATATTTCGGAAGATTTCCAACTATTTTTTTGTAGCAATTAATCTACCTAGAATCAATAATTTTGTTTGTAGCAGTAACGGGAACGAAAGTTGATGAACAGTAGGAAAATTATTATGAAGTTTCTCCACATATCACAAACTATCGATTAATGGATGCCTAAAAGCTTTGTTTTTGTTTGATTCATGGAACCATCCTAAGTTTCCATAGGTTACAGTTAAATTACGACGAACTCGCTTTCTGACTGTATTCTACGCTTTAACATGAACGCAACATTAGCGCACTTTGTATGCTTATCCAGTTTACATCAATTATTAATCTTTTGAAGTTTGGTCATTCGCCACATTTTGGAGTTTAGAACTATTAAAACGGAGTGGGGACATCTAATCATTAATCATATTGACACCCTTACTTTTTCGTTGACAAACAGTAGCAAGGAAAAACAAACTCATAGTCTAAGGAAATATGTATGTAATAGACAATTTTGCATAAAAAACAAATCCCAGTTCAAATAGAACAGATCAGTAAAGATCCATGATTCTCCGTTGAACTGTCGTGCAACCAATCTTCTAGTTTTGCAATTTTCTGCAGCAAATGCCAGAGAACTACGATTTGCCCAAAAAGTGCCTTCATTGAAGCATCTTTTGTAGGAAAATAAATATGCACAGAGAGGATAAAATTTTGGGATTTAGTACATCGCTGATATGATGGCTACCACACTGCAGCAGTGATAATGATGAAATGGGGATTCTTATCACATAATAGTGGACCCGGTACCTATTTTCACCACACACTCAGGAAGAGAAAAAACTTCAACGAAGCAGAAAAAGTAAATGGGGGAAATTCTTTCGCTAAAATGAAACGTATTCTGTTCATCTTGCAGACACTTTCAGTCTTATGCAAGTTCCACAAGAATGTACACTCGTGGAATTTTTTAAAAACATTACTTTCTCCTCTGCTTGTTGTACTACTTCAAGGGATTTCCCTTTGCTCATTCATTCTCATTTCATATGCTTCCTTGCCAAATGCAATGTGACCCACAACAATCTTACATCACGTCATGTCGTTCCTGAACGTGACAAGCAAGAAAGGAGATCTGAGTGTGTGATAGGTTGGAGTTGGGTACACATACAGGAATTCTTCAAGTCGAGCAAAAATATACATATAGCTTATATTAAAATTATTTCATGTATCATTAAAATAACTGTATGATGTCAGGCTGGAGAGATGCATATCTGCAACATAGAAATGTTCACAGCTAAGCTATACACACAGTTAAAATATACATACAACCTTATATATTCAAGTTATCGGGTCACATGAAAACTTGTGCAGAGTACATATCCCAAGCATTATAGGCTGACATACTTGGAGAGAGAAAAATCCTTCTCATAAAATGAAATGTCGAGGAAGAAAGGATAACACCTAGTATGTAAAAAATAAATAAATGTTTGCTCTAGGATTTCGTATCAATTGGGCTGTAAATCTGGACAACAAGAACGTGGGCGGACTCTAAGTCTAGTGGAAACATAAACTGATGATTGCAACACAAGCCGCATTATCAGATCATCTTTTCTTAACGTTGAGATTTCCTGTTTGTGTGGTCTTTTCGGTATATAATGCCCCATGAAAACTTTTGCAGAGGGAAGCACATAACGTACAATAATATCTAACTTAATTGGGTCTTCCACAAAAAACGAAGCAAATAAAGCATAAATTCTAGACAATTGCTCCAGCTCTGCTTTCTTTGCACCAGGCCACCAAGTGGTCTGGTCTGGTGGCCAGACCACTCGCAAAGAGAAAGCAAGCACACAGACAAGCTAAAAAAAATCAAGTGAAAGCAGCTATTCGCAATGATTACTTTAAACTAAAAAGGTGTTCCATTTTCTCACTATTATTGGGCTGGGATTGAAATGGCATTATGAAAAATCAACGTAATATCGAAATGCGATTTTCTAGAGAGCTTTTTCACAAATTGGGTACGTGTCCATCCGCAATTCTCAATCGCTCTCGCACACTACCTCGTAATCATCACCGTCACCGTGGAAAAGAGACCAGCAACAAAAACACCAACAAAGAAACAAAGTACACAAACCGGTGCAGAGAGCATTAGCAGCAACAGCAGCAGTTGATACAGCCACTCTCACAACTCTCCAAAATGCTTCTTTATCCAAACACATGCATATAGAGAGGGGCAAAGGAAACAGTAAGAATGAAAATGAAGTGCTGTTTGTTATTTCGCAACTGATAAAAAAATACGGAGAAAAAAGGTAAACAGAATTTTCAGCCTACACATTCCTTTTCACATTTCCACATCCCTGCAAAAATCCACCGCGATCCTCTTTTCCTAGGCTCACCATACACGAATATTTTACAGGAGAAAAACGCAATGTTGCTACCTATTGAACGAACGCCCCCTCAAGGCTAGCTTACGACCACCACATCTTCCACTCCTTCTACATGAAAAACGAACAAGTAAGGCATGAAATACTCGAAAAAAGCTCGACATCGTCTTTTCATGTTTTCTCGTGGCTTAGCCTGACGCTCAATATGATATGCCTAGAGAGAAAAAGGAGAGAGAAAGATATCTAAAGTAAAAGTAACAACAAAAAATCATTTCGTTTCACGGTGCTCCCTTTCTCTTTCTCCTTTTTGCATACATTCCTTTCTCTCATATTTTTCAGGCTTCTCTTAAGCCCATTCACTCTGCTTTCATCTCTTCAACAAAATCATACATACATTTTTGCATGGCATGATTCTTTTCTGCAAAAATAAAGAGAAAATACTAAAGGAAAACGATTCGCCGTTCCCCTCTCTCTCTCTCTCTCCGCTCCTGTGTTAATAATAGTTCGCTTGCTAATAGATTTTCACGAGTAGGAATAATATGAAGGGAATTTCTCTAGCACGTAGAAAGTAGGAGACGGAGGAGTGTTGCAGTACTCCTTGTTGTTCGAGTAAGTTGCATCCACAAGACTTGTGATGAAGATCGTCAGAAATAGGAGAAGAGTGCTCTATCTGAGACGATATGGTGGTTTTGGCAAGAGAGGAGGAATAACAAGAGAGAATGGACAACCAGAGTATGATGGTTTTTAGGAAGAAGAATACCGTTGATGTAAGAAAACGCTTTGGAAAAACCATAAGAAGCAAAAGAGTTGTTCCATTCCATGGAAATGTGTAGTCGAAGTGTGGTGCGGTGATGGTGGTGGTTGCTGATAACAAGAAGAAGTAGTAGTAATGTGTGCAAGTCCACCAAAGAATTGCATGGGATGCCATAGCTTAAACTTTTCTGTATGTTTGAGAGAGAGTGTGTGTGTGGAATGCATTGCGAGTGAGAAGACGAAGAGGAGCAACAGCAAGGAGCAGCAGGAGACGCAGAAACGAAAAGCTACTAGAGAACAGCGGCATACGACACACGAGAGGAGACCATGAAGGCATCAGCAAAGCATAAGTGAGGGTATGATGAGAGCGCCGACGCGAGTACCCAATTCGGTAGGACACACAAGACACAACTAGAGTCGACGATCCTCAATCTTTAACCTTTATACTATGTGCTTCCCTACTACTTCTTCAGTAGTAGCGCTTCTGATTGCAAACAAGACGAATAGATAGAAAGAGAGACGAGAACGACGACGACGACACCAGCAACCATACCACGTTCAATACATACCAGCGAAAAAATTCACATTTTGCAAAGACGAAAAACAGCGCTATATACGTACACAAGTGTTGCTGCTTCTCTTGCAAGCAACGAAAAAATCTTATAGTAATCATATCACACACAGAGATACACACATAACTAGTAGTACTAGAGATTCTTCAATTGTGAAGATACAAGACGAAAAAATTTTATTCGCAAAGCGCTCTGGTTTTTTCAGAGAGCCTCTTGTTAATAGTCAATGTGGCCAGTCAAGTAGAGAGCTGAGAGAGGAAGACGAAGGAGAAGACAGAAAAGGGAGAGCATTTCATCAGTCATCATCAGCAACATAATAGGCATTACAACTGAGAGCACTGGCGCACACACAATGCACGCAGTTCTTGGTACAGAGACACTCATCTCCG
>JAQIXX010001481.1:0-33250 GCA_034700605.1 Willowsia nigromaculata
CAAAACGATTTCGTTTTTCGTTTCGTTTTTGATGTCGAAACGAAAACGAAAAACGAAATGCAAACGAAAACGAAAAACGGCAACCCTACACATGCAGGCATAAAAACACAAAAGAAGAACCAACACAGAAAGAGAACCATTTTACATTTTCACAACTTTTTTCTCTCGCTTCCTTTCACTCTTGTGTTCCGAAAAGAGGGAGTAGAAAAAAGAAAGGAAGAATGCTCGATTAAATTACATTAGTATGCGTATATCTACACGAGTCCATATGTACAACAATGAAATGTGCCTAAGTTAGGGGAACAGGAGAGTGGAGAAGAAAGAAAATAGGTTAAATGAAAGGAAAAAGAGGGATGCCGCAATGTAATATTCCTTTTGTCTTTTGTGCTATGCAAGCTATGCTGTCTGAAAAGGAGTCTTGCTGTTGAAAAGGAGTCTTGCTGTTGAAAAGGAGTCTTGCTGTTGAAAAGGAGTCTTGCTGTTGAAAAGCACAAGGATTTTTACGCTGCCACGGGACCTATTGTTTTTAGCCCACTTTAAAGAATATATTGAACAAAACAAAAATAGAATGAATTGTTTTTATAGCATTTAGCGCTTTTGTAGTTTTCATTGCTATAAATGTATGTTGCAAGTTTAATGCAAACACGCAAAATAAAAATTATTGTTGGTTCGTCCTTGTGCAAAAAGTGGAAACGTTTTAAAAACAAGGCATTGCTATAAAATATACAATTTGGTATAATTATGATACTTTCATATTTATATGTGCTAGTTTAATTGTAATACAAGGTTTTACGAACAGTTTTTATGCACCCATTTGTAGAAAAGTGGAATGAAGGAAGGAAGAAAGCCAAAACAATGCACTAAAAAGTGACTGTAAGAGAAATAGTCGACATCTAAAATAGCAAAGCAACTATGAATCACGCTAAGGAAATCTAAAGAAATAAACACTCAATATACTTGTTTATCTTAACACGTAATAATGTGGTGTTGAAATCATGATCTGTTCTCGATTAAAGTTTTAATTGTCAGAGGGTGTAGAAATTGCAAAATAATGTAATAAGATATCAAATCTAGACTACTATGCAGGTGCATATTAGCAGATTGCATATTGTTTAGAGTAGATTTTCATTTGATAGATGTGTGGCTACTTACACATAGTTGTGCTTTGGTTTTTATGCTTTTTCAGATGGAGAGAACTTCATGACAATATCATTTTGGCATCAAGTTTTGAACTATACATTAAAACATGCTTCATGCGCATTCATTAGTCATCAATATTACACACAAGGTTAGGTAAAAGCTTTATGCTCGAAGCACTTTACGGCCATATATATCATGACACATTTCACCCTTTTCTCACAATTCAAATGTCAAAAATTACCCTCCTTAGACACGTGAGCTTTGCTCTTCTTTTCGCATAAAAAAATGGAGATTTTCATAGAAATTCGTCTTATACACCTTTCCGATAGTGATTTATAACTTTTACTTCGTTTTCCAACATAGCTTGTGGCCAAATTAAGAGTAGTAATCCAGGCAGTTCTACTCTTACGAGTGATTCTCTTACGTTTATTTATTACCAGCCTCGGGTGCAAAATGGATCTCGTGAACGTTTAATGTAAAGGGCACTGACACTTCAACTACTTTTTTGACGAAATCTAAAGACAAATCACACATAATAATCCCCAGTACGTCCCAAAATAATTGTTATTATATGCTTCACATAAGGATTCAAATACTTTCAATGCCACATTTCAACTGGGCTTGTTTTTCTATACGTGTATTGACGAACTTGTGTATGAGCATTCATTTCAAGTTACATTCATTGTTCGATTCCTCTCCTGTTGTTTTTCAAAGAACTGGGAGTATGACTGACTTATAGAGAACAGAGCTAAAGGTCGCTTTGAACTTTCTTCTCTTTATCGTCTTCTCAGCCTTCAAAAGAGTCGAACTCCGTACCTCGTACCTATATACATAACCACTCCACGTTATGCTGATAAAACCGAGAAACCGATTCGCCAATGATAATGGTGGTAAACCCATATATCCTCATATTCTTCTCATACATATTATTGTACTGTTTTGTCAGATCAAGCAAAGGAAAAGGAAGCAGAGCTCTTAAAAATATAAAAAAAGAAAGTTTTTTGAACTCTTGTTCAGTTCCTACTTCGACTTTCTTCGTCAGAAGAGGTGGAATTTTACGAGTTGGTGTGTGCATTAAGGTCGCATATTTTCCAGCATACCTAGAACGAACATAAAAACTAAAGCATGATGACAGTAATGTTTTAAGATACGCATGCAATACGTATCCCTAACACGTACCATACCACAAAATAGGATAAAACTTTTTTCATAATGTTGGAAGAATGAGAGGATTATGATTGTGAGTTGACATGCCGCGGTTGTCCTGAGACTGGTGTATAGTTGAATAGATTCTACGCAAAAAGTGTACATGTTTTCGACACAAAAGTTATTAGCATGACCTTAAATAAAAAAAAGTGGAAGTTTCGAGGAAAACTGATATAAACTAGGTTTACAAAATTCATTTCACTGGATTTGTAAAATTTAGATTCCACGATGCATTGACTTTTTTTTCGGGCAAGAAGCGTATAAAGGAGTAAAAATATGTAAACCATTTATATGGAAAAACATTTCGTGTTTGTAGGCATATTAGAAAGCTTTTTCTTGCTTGTGTTTCTGCTCAAGCCTCTGTTTTTTTATCATGAGAACAAAGTGGTTGAATGAAGTGAAAAAAGTTTTTTTATTCACTTTTGTGTTCTCGGTTTTCCTTCCCCATCGTGCGTCTACTTCGTACCTTTTTTCTTTTCTATTTAAAGATGTTTGACTTTGGTTGGTTTTGTGTGTGCATCTGTGCAAGTTTACATTTGGTTACATCCGGGTGGTTGGCTGGTTGGTTTTACCTTTGAATGTGAGCTTTTATGGATTATTTATTAAGCTAACAGATATACAGTGTGGGTTTGTTAAAATAAAACTTCCAGACTTATCGTTGTTTTGTTATATCAATAAAAACCATTTGACAAAAAGTAAAGCTGCCCGGGATGCTGCTTAACCTCCCATTGTTATTTAAACGGAAAATCGGTATTTATATATGGCTTTCTAGAGATTATGTATGTTACACGTAGGGCAGGTTTCCGTATCGTGTGGCGTATTAAAAGCGTGAATCTTTTGGCGTCAGTAAATGGCAAAAATCTCTGAAATGTGTAAACATCCGGCTTCAATCAGGATGTACAAATATGAGAATAAAATCTGTCACTTGTTATTCAATTGTGATTAGTACGATGCTTAAAAATCCAAACAAAAAATACGAAACTCTTTGAACAATAAGCAGAAGTAGCATGTTTGAAAAAAAATAATGCGTAGTTCAGAGAGCATCCGATTGTTAGTATTGATGGCAATCACCACATGTGCAAAGTGCGAGTGACAGAAAACAAAAAGGTTGCTGGGAAGTAACCTCCTTTCCATTCAGGTTACAAACATAATATTTTTTAACGCAGAACCTTCAGTCGATTATATTTATAAACTGTTTTAACTGAATTTAAAATGTGCTTTTCTGATATTGTAATTCTCTTATCATCATCCCGGTGGCAGCTGTCCTTGTCACCCAAAAATGTTATTTTACTTTCCTTTCTTGGGAATTTTTGCGTTGTGACTTCATCGTTTCATCTCTTTTAACTCGACGTCTTTGACTGAACTGAACGAACATTGTGTGTGATGTGATAACGTAACCATCCGACATAATGTCAAATGTCATACTTAAACAGATATAAAGTGTACATTAGCAAAAAGGTTTCCCAACTCTTCTACCCCCAGAACCATTTTATTTGAGCAGTTTCAGTCACAGGACGATTTTATGTGGAAAATGGGAAACGACACATATGTAAAAGCTGTTGAAACAGTGTTGAAGTTATTGCACTAAACACAATCCCCTTTGCTTTCTCTCCATCCTTTTTTCTTGCCGTTTTGCTATGCCATGAGTGCCGTCCTGTCCCGTCCTTCACGACTTATTTTTTTTCTAAGCTAGTGAGCTCACAACAAAGTCAACAGACTAATAATAATGTACACTACACTATATACCTAATGACATCATTTTCTCGGTTCTCTAACGACAATGTCGACGAGCTCGAGTATAATGTCACTGCCATTAGCAGCACCAGTTGGCGATATTGTACCAGTACTCGTGCCCGTTTTGACTCTCATTATACAGTGCAAAGATACAATTACTATTTACACCATTCCAATTTTGCAAGAATGGAGCCTACAACAGAGAGCATTTTGCACATTTTAATCCTTTTCGTCCAACTAAACATTATTATCATTATTATCACAAGAAGAAAAAACATAAACAGAAAAGTAAAGCAAATACACATGCCGGCAAAGTAAACCGGGAGCAGGACATCTTTTGAACTTCAAAAATTGCGTGCGTGTGTGCTTTCTCTTTCAGAGAAAGTTAATAAACATATAAAATGAAACTCAAAGAGAACATAGATAAACCTTAAGAGATATCATAAAACTTTAAAGCTAGTAGTGCCATTCAGCCTACTGTATGCTTTTTACTGCTTTTACAGCGGGTTTAAACGAGTTTTAAGCGTCATGTTTTATTTACGCAATCCGATTGTCAACACATTCCCAAATGTTTATATAATCGTCATCCATTTTCAAGTCATTTTGATATTAAGAACTACGCTGTTTCTAGCATTATTCAAGAATTTTTATTGCTGGAAAGGAAACCTTAATGTGAGCTTGAATCTACGGAAGGAATGTCATATGTTTACTTATGTTTTACATCTAGTAGTCTGGAAAGAAAATTATTGTGTTGGCCGATTTCAACAGAAGTTTTAGGGAACTTTAAACGTATATGAAAAAGTCAGGTTACTGCTTGCTACTTCCCAAAGCATTGCTTAATTTTATGGCAAAATGATGAAGACATGATGTGCTTACAACAAGATGAATGCAAAAGCATTTTAGACAGCAGCAAGATGTTTGCATACCATAATATCGTTTACATCATTCAGTTTAGGTAACTAATATTTTTCAGTTCAGCCTTCCAAACAGCCAAAATGACATTGCTGAGGAATTTCTCGCCGCTAGCGGTTGTAATAGCGTGCTCGACAAAGGGAAAGAATTCAGATATGTTTTCTTTGTTCCCAATTTTCCCTCTTTTTCTGTGTATTTTCAAACTGGTTCCACTTCTTTTTGAATCTTTATACTGGGGGAAAAATAAATGAAAGCGGAACATACTACGAAGACATTCACGTTCTAAGATGGATTTTGCCTACATTCTCTTCTGTCTATGAAGATTAAACATAAAATGCAAAGAATGAATGGAAACCGTAAGAAAGTTGAAAGAAAAGTCACTAATTTGCCTGTGCACTGCAGCATGGCATATAATCTTGAAGCGTAGCACATGCCGTCCCGTTTGTGCCCGCGTGGCACCCTAAATGTACCCATTATGTCACTCAACTCCACATTTTTTCTGTCTTTCAACATATCAAAAAGCAGGAGAGCCAGAAAGAAAACTCACTAGGAATCGTTTGTCTACGTTTCCTCAGAACAAAGCTCATGATAATTATAAAATGTACCACACGACATCACCGTCAAAACTCTTTACACACTGTCTCGTTTGTAGCTTCAGAAGAAAAACCTAATTGTTCTTAGAGCACACATTTATTGTAGTTTCATTCTTTTGTGTGTATAGAACTTGTACCCACACCTACCATTTTCTCTTATGCCTTTTTTCTTTCTTTTTCTCTTCCAGGTCAATTTGAGTCAACAGGAAGACTAATGACAGGGACGAAATGTGATTATCAATTTCCTAGCAGCAGCTCGTCAAGCTCAAACAGAACCATAGCAGAGGAAGGTCGTTTCTTCTCACCCCACTATCCCGCATCGTACCCACATAATATCAAGTGTGCCTACATTTTCTATGCAAGGTGAGTTTTCGCCATGTCTTCATGTATTCTCTACAGACTCTCGTTATCTTCAAATTTGGTCTGTGTAGTTTGACGAAATTCTTCAGAAAATAAGTTTATTAAAGCAAGATTATTCATCACAAAAGCCGGACTAAATCTTCAATTTGCTAGTGCCCCTACACTGCAAACGGTTCTTACATCAACTCATAGTTTTTTCTTATGTTTCAAGGTGAAATTAGATTAATCTTGTTGAAATTCAGAATATGCATGACGATCAAACAGTCTTAGACTTGTACTGTTCCCCTCCTTTGCATTACCTTTATGATATTTTGTCGTCGTATGGGAAGAAAATACTCAGTTTTTCTTAATTTTCTTAGTTATTAGTTTAGCTTTACTAATGTATTCCTATCTTACAAGCGAAAGCGATTATGTAAAGTCATCTCACCCAGTCAAAATTGACGCTATAGTCGTTATTTGAATTGTCTTATTTGTAAATCTTTTGACTCTCCTTAAATCCTGTACTTTCAAAGGTTAAAGGGTCAAATTTTTATTTCCTCTTGGTTTCCCCAATAATTATACAAATTATTATCATGCATGCATATGTATGAGCATTTGGTATAATAAGATCATTTACAGGAAGTTGCTCTCTTTATCCTTTGTTGACCTACTGACTTTAGATAATCCAACTTTCTGCTACATCGGAACTTGAGAATGAGCTTTTTACTTGAAATTTCGAAAATGCATCGCCTCCCAAAGAAATCCCGTCTGACTGGTGGAATAGAAATGAATAAGTATTGTATGCAGGCAGCGCTTAATTCTTTTTGAATATGTCGTTGTCTAAAGTGATTGCTTAAGAAAAACTATGCATGTAACGTTAAACCTGAATCAACATAGACAAAATGCTCGCTATACCGATAAGGTACATCTACACAGCAGCACGCACTTCTTTGGTTTAAAGAAAGAGAGAGAGTAAAAACTTTTAAAGAGGATTCTGCTAAGAAGAAAGAAAAATAGTATGCTTGCAATATCCTACATTATATGGTCTTATCTGTTTCATTCTTTTCTACTGCTCTCTTTCTTCAAATTCTTATATTCCACTTTTTCTTTTATTCTTCGACTTCGCATTCTTAAGCCAAAAAACGAATCAACTCGAATATTGATTTATTTTGTGGAAATTTTGGAAGAGGAAGAAAGGGGAAATGATGTGATATGAATGATTTATTTGGGACTTGATAAAGATAAAAGAGAAAGGGATAAGCATATAGCACCCTTTAATACGTAAACTTCTCCAGACTTTATTTCCGCTCTTAAAGGTTCCTACTCGCGTCTCCTCTTGTTGTTTTGGAACAATGTAGGCTAGTTGCTTGCGACTTTCCCTGCTGCTGCACACTGGATTCATTAACAGAGAAGCCGTTGTATATTCCGCGCTGAATCCCGCTGCTCTGCCACACAACCAACCACACCAATAGACGACACAAACCTTTATACTGGTTTTTAGGTACTTTTTATTGGCGACTGGCATGATAAGTACATCGTATCAAGTAGGTCATATGTACAAGTTAAGTTGCAAGTCAAAAAGTGAGCTTGAGATTTGGAAAGTCAAGTGAACTTGGTTGCTGGTGATGATGGCAAAATGGCAAGTTAAAGTAAGTGTAAAATGTGCACAATAAAGCATTGTGTGCGCACTCACAGAGAGGAGTAGAAGCAAACACGACCATTCGCTTCGTATTACTTCCAAGACCATTCGACGAGGAATTTTCTCTCAAGAAAACTCTCATGACTTGAGCCAAAAAGAAGAGCTAAGGCCAAGTCGTTCTTGCCTTTGCTGTTCTCTCTTTCGATGGAATTTTGTTGTATGATAGCCTCACTTTCAAAGTACTTGTAGGAGAATATCACGCAGCCATTTTATACCTTCTGTGTGAAAGCACCTTTGCTGGGAAAATGTGAGGGAAGCCCCTAAGATTTTCGCTTGAGACCTATAAGCTTTTCATGGTTGTGGTGGTTCCTGGTTCCGGTAGAAAGGAAAGAAAGGTGCATAAGAGCACAACAGAGGAAGGAGAACTTGAAGCCAATGAAGTTGGTGATCCTGATGGTATAGTGTAACTGCATGTGAGTTGTACACACTATACAACGAAATTTACCCAGGTTTTCTTCTCTGAATAGTAAATAAGATCAACTCCCACGGACAGCCCATGCATTATGGTTTTTTCCTACAGAATTTGGAACGGAAGAACATTTCTGATGATGATGGTGATGCTGCTGTTCTGCATGTGAAATAGCATGGGTGTAGAGTAGAGTAATGTGAGGTGATACTTATTTATTCACATTTGCTTTCCCACCACCAACGAAAAAGTAAAGCCCCTACCAACTAAGGCTTCAATCATCATTATGCAAGATGAAACACCAGAGTGTGAGCCGTGAGAAAAAAAATGAGGAAGGAGGATGGACAAAGATAAATGCTAAAAGTGCAAGAGGTACTTGTATTTACACCATAAAACATACATGTCTGCCTACCAACTCGCTCCTAGCGCCACCCTTCTTATTTAGAAAATTCATCATCTACTCCATCATCACATGTGTACATGTTCAACCCACCTACCCTACATCATTAACGTCAGTATAACAAGCATCATGTAAACTTGAGTGAGCAAAAAAGAGGAAAATGTTTGGCAAGGTGTTTTCTTTCCGACGTCCACATCATTAAAACGTAATTAAACATTTCACTTCCTAGCAGATATGGATCGCTTGTTTCTAGCCAGAGTTTCTTAAAGTGCTGGAAACGTGCGGATTGAACGCTTTATACCATCAAAAGAAAAATACTTATACATACCACTACGTAAATCTGTTCAGCTACAACATTTAGTTTCATAGGTTGGAATGGATCTTCTCAGATATACCTATGCGATCATCATTGTCATTTTAAGTGATTCGGCCATTATGTTGTTTTAGGTAATCCTATTTGTATGCATATGGAGTAGGTAAGCCCCAAAACCATAAGAACAAGAAGACATATCGTAGTAATCATCCTTTTCCCTCGGTCCCTTTGGTCTTCACTGAAAGCACATACTTGAAAATAATCCGAAAATTTTATTGTTATTCGTATCTCTTCCATGTCTCGCTTCGTTTATTTCTTGTGGTCACGGCCCTTCATCCTTTCCTCCTGTTCTATGAATACTTTATTATGATGATGATCATCATCTGCATTGAGTTGAAATGACATGGCATAATATAATATAACATTTTATCATCCATTTTCCCTTTCCATTCCATTTTCCAATTTTGGATAACCGTAGTGTAATGCAATGGCCGATCATCTCATTGGGCGGAATGTAATAGTAGTATTGCTCAAGGCAATCAAACTATGGCGATGATATGATGGAAGATGGAGGTTGCATACTGAATAAGTAGGTATGCAAAGTAGCATGGGATGCCGGAGACATGCCCTATATTTTAATATTACAAGAACTGATATGATGTGATGTCTTCCAGCCAGCGAATCTGCCTGTCATTGTAAATTTTCCGTCTCTTCTCTCATGCCCTTTTCCCTCAATCCAAAGCTTCACTAAAACTTTGAGGGATCTTCTTTTTTGCTTTATGCATCATTCAACAGACTCAAGCGGAGCACAAAGCGACAGAAACAAGAATAAGCCACAACTAGGACTTCTACTACCGCCAACCACTACATCCGATTATGGTACAAGTTCACATTTGTATTGTATGATTATTGTACAATGTGATGTGATACAACTTAGCAGTCTCCCCGAAAGTATTCTGATCCTTTTTGCTCACTCATGAAAATTGTATGTACAGTCGCTTTAAAAGAAACTGACTGATAAGGTGACAGTCTTACGCGGTAGTCAAGTTGGAAGGAACTTCAAGTTTATATTTCTCGTAAAAATTACAAGAAGCCATTATGGCTACCGGAAGTCGTTTCATGATGAAAAAACTTACAACATTCACTAATTCAGTGTGGGTACTTGTACTTGACACTTGGAAGGGAATTCCTATATGTCTAACAGGTTTTAATCATTTGTTCAAACATCTTGAGTTTTTACCTTGTGAGTGATCCATATATCTGTTCCAAAATAAAATGCAAAAGCATGGACGGAGAAGGAATATCTAAGCTTGAATATTATAGGGAGGGAGCTGAAAACGAGAAATTGCAACAAAATCCATCTGGGACGTTATAACAAGTGATATGACGATCATGATTGGGTCTACACTATTATGTATTTTACCAGTAATATTGAAGTAGGCATGTGCCTTATTTTTAGCAATTCATTGAAAATATTATTGAGTTGTGTGGAGGATTCATGGGTGTATGCATTTAAATGTATGTAGGAAAATATCGGATAAAAGGTTTTAAGAGTCTTTCTTCAAATTTTGATGAGATCCGATTTCCCCAGCCTCCTCCTGTCTTGTGTCTAGTGACTGGCTCGTATTATGGAGTCAAAGTAAAGTTCGCAGGAAACATATACGCATACCATGTCTAAAGTGGATAGTTTTGTGTAGTGTTGAAGTTGTAACATTCAGCAAAAATTCTAGTTTCGTTTCCATTTTCGAGCATTTTGTACCACTTTCCACTTTACTTTCACTACACAACAGCTTCCCCCTTCCTGGACGTTGTTCTATTTACTTCGTTTTTTGGTTCATTCGTCAGTTCCTACGGGTATGTGCGTGCATCTACTTATTTCCTGTTCTCTATGCAAAATCCTTTGAATGAGTATCTATATATAAGTACATAATATAATATATATTCGCTTATTTCCCGCACAGGAAGCGCCCTACCAGTTCAACCAGACATCGATGTTATTGTGGGGAAAGGGCGATTTTTTGCGTACAGCGGTTTCTTGAAAGAACGAATGTACCTCCTATACAAGAGGAATAATAATGTATCTTGAAAATGTACCCGTTTTTCATATCCGGACTTTTTCGCATGATTTCTGTTTGAAAGTTTCACCATTGGGAAATTTGCTCCGATGGATCATGGTTAGGTTGATAATAAAGGTTTTGTATTTTGACACTATTCAAGATACAGAAGTGGGTAGACTCTAATGTATTCTACGCACAAACCTCACACATGAAGTCTAATTTACCACACTATTCCATCTAGGTTTACAAAAGTGTTCAAATATGTGTACAACCATATGTATGATAAATATAACATGCTTACGTAATATAATGATTCATCTCGAACGCAACAGAGTTATGGAGTGTGAGAGAGTGCATGTATACACACAACGATTAAAGCAAGCCCAAGACGTAAATAAACATGAACTTATGAGGTCTAAATGTTCCCGTTGTTGTTTTTTGAACCCGCAGAGGAAGTGGCGGTGGAAAACACATAGAGTGCCTCAAGCAAAAGAGCTTTCCCATTTTCTGGTATCCAAAATAAAATCATTGATGCTTTATGCACAGTTTACTTTACGTTTTGATACTTGTCGCCCGATTCCCGATACTTTTCTCTTACAGCTTGTTATGCTAAGCCTTAAATTTATTTGTCCTTCTCTCTTATCGTTAGTTATTTATCAAAACATCCATGCAGCAAACGAAAGCTCTCATATATTTTGAGAGTTTTTAGTGTGCAATGTAACTTGCTACGCTTTCTGGCTTTTAGTTTCATAGTTTCCTATTCATTAGCAAACATGCTGATAGTATGCTCATTCGTTCTAATAAAGGCTTTCATACACACGCGGCTTGTCGTAATGTGAATACTATACCATATCATATGAACATTAAAGCGGTCTCAGGTGGGAGCTATTGTTTATGACTCGGTGGTCGGCGAAAATCCCTTTTGTAATGTATCAACTCGTTTTTGATAGTGATAAGATATGTAACGTGAAAGTAGAAAGTAAATTTTATGTTTTTTTTTTGTGAATGAAATTTCAGCCTGCATAAAAGGATCCGAATTGTATTCGAGACGGTGGCCTTAGAACCTGGACAGTACAGGTAAAAAAAATCTATTTCTACT
Organism: Willowsia nigromaculata; assembly: GCA_034700605.1. Lineage (NCBI taxonomy): Eukaryota > Metazoa > Arthropoda > Collembola > Entomobryomorpha > Entomobryidae > Willowsia > Willowsia nigromaculata. The sequence continues at coordinate 11,899 of JAQIXX010001481.1, forward strand.
TTATGCTGTTTCTTTCCGTTTATTTAAGGCGAACATTAAGGATTGTATTTCGTATTGACTTCAGTATTTGAAACCTTTTTTCTATATTGTAATAAATTACTGAGCAAGACACAATATCACATTAAAATCGATGAAAAAATTCGTTCAGTATAGCATATTAAATATGAAAAGTATTTTGATTAAAACATCTATAGTTTATTACGCAGGAGAAAATCGGCATATTTCACCAGAAACTTATGCCTTTCTCATTGTTTAGAGCTTTCAGCGAGCATTCCACACATACTTTACAAGAAATCTGCTTTCTCTCAATATCGCATTTTAAAACATACTTTTGCTCACCCTGTCATTTTCCTATCAGGACATACCGGTTTACATGTCCTCTACTGACGATGAGTAATAACAATGTGCACATCCCCGATTGAATGAAAGAATTTAAGAGGAATTGAGTGCTAAAAAATGAGAGCTTGAGCATTAGTAAAGTTTTGAAAACATTGTACTACCAACAACTTACACTTTTTTAGTCTTCATAACTTGAAATCTGATATGCAATACGCTGTTCTCCTTTTCTTGGTATATTGCTTGTGCTAAAGTTGTTATTGTCTGGGAGCTCAGCTAGGTAGTCTCAAATTTCACCAATTCACTTGCTTCACAGGTACTTTAAGCACATACACTACGGTTTGCAAAGGCAAACGGAATCTTTCCAAGGAGCAATAGCTATCAGATGAGTTTTGGGCCTTAGAAATTGGAATTGGAAGCCAGGAAATAAAATCGAAAATTCTCTGGACTTCATGCAAAGCTTGCATTTTCGATCGTTAACAAGCACGTATACAAAAGTAGTGATATGAGCTGAAAGGGTTGCTTAATAATATTTGGCCATATCAAACCAAATCCGTCTTGAGTACTAACTTGAGGATTTGCTTGAATGATCAAAACATTCGGTAATGCCGTTTGATTTCAAATTCGAAGATCAAGCCATCGCCATCAATATATTTATTACGATATCTGACTACATCACTCAAACCTCGGAACACATATATACGATATAAATTTGAACATAAGAGTAAAGCTAGCATAAAAGTAAAGGGCCTCCTGAGAATTTTGCCGAGTGTTTACTTTTATGCAGTGTATTTGAAAAATAAAAATATTTGCGCATGTAGTTATTTACTCTCGAAAACAGGAAAATCTCACCTCATCTGGTTTTATTTCAGTGCGAATTCTCAGATATGCATGAGCAGAATCGAAAATTCTAACTCTGTAGGTCTTCCATGCAGTCTCCCTACTTTCGCAGATATTTTTGTATTTTATGTCCTTTAGCCCTTCAAAAATAACATATTCCCTTTTTTGCATTCGGCAAATAATATGAAGATTACATGAGTTTCTTTTTCTTTTCTTTCTTCGTTTTATACATACTTTTACAGATAGAAACCATTAAGGATTCTATATTATCTTCCCCCACTTCCTTTTCTGTCTGCTGATTTTTCATGTTGTTGATGATGATCCAAAACCGGCCATCCAAAAAGTCACATTTGGCAAGTCATAAAAAATTTGCATTGCCATTTCCATTTCCTAGAAGGAAAGTGAATTTTATCTCAAATAAACGTCTATATAGTGAGTTGACATAAGTATAGAGCATAATATGCCAATAGCATGTAGGAACTAACCATAACATATATATATATTGCAATCACAATATATCGGCATAGTATAATCTATCTGCAAGTAATATTATTCAGATACGACGAAGAGCATTTTTATTTACCGAAAATTCAATGATGGAAAAGTCTAAGACATATATGAAGAGAAAAGGAAAGTTTTTGAATGTTCAAGGAAAAATCCGCGATTCTATGCATGAGAAGTCCTTGCAAGAACCCGTGCATTCTCTATGTAAAATATATGCGTAGATAATACGGTTTTGTTGGCAATTCGTAGAAAACATCGCCATCATTGTAATCATCTCATGCATTTCTTATCACCAATAATGATCATCATCGAGTATCTTTTCTATTTTCATGTCATTTCAATATTTATATGTTTTTATTAAGCAAAATAGTTTGCAAGAGAAAGGAAATTGTTGAGTGGGTAGAAGTAGTGGGGAAATATTGGAAAGATTGTGATGACCTATATAAAGAAAAGACCACATGTTACGTCGTGGTGTTTATACTCTCTGTAAAGAGTACCACGCATTGCTTAAATTGGCATTTCGGCATCATCTTGACTAAAATATTTTCTTCTATACACTCATGAAAACAAACGAGCAAGTCCAGTTCATAGACATTCAACATTCCGCATCTGCAGGAATATTAATAATGGATGAAACCGTTAGCAATAAATAATTAAATGCATAAGCTTGGCACACTTTCCCTTGTGAAAGTAAGATTTATCTAGGAAATTGTTTTAGACGATTGGTTAAGTGTACATTGTACAAAATCACAATCAAATATGCATTTATGAAATATTTTTGAAAAAGGTATGCGCTAAATTATTACCAATGTCAAAATATAAAAGGATTTTCAAAAAATAACCGATTTTTTTGTATAATCAAATTTTGTAAAGTTTGTTGTCTTGCACGATCCGAGTGACCACATATGTGTATCATCATACAAGAATTATTGCATTTATTGGCTTTTAACGATAATATTTTATGGCAATATGATGTTGCCTTCATGCTGACCTTAAAAAAGTTTTTACTTTATGCAAATAGATCACCTACATACATAGTTTTAATAAATAATGCGATACTTTTGATCTCATTCCAGCTGTCTCAACAAAACTGATGTAATTCGAGTGTTGGACGGTATAAACCCCAAGGCGCCTGTGATCGCTTTAATTTGTAACACAGTCAAAGGGTTCGAGGTAATAATTACGTAATACTAATTTCTCTACAATAATATATAATGATGCAATTCTTTCCTTTATGAAATAAAACTTCACTAGTGGAATGTGCGTGATATTTGTTTTGTTTGAAGAATCGAGTTTTGATTAGCACACATGCTTCACTAATTTTCAAAAAACATGAAAACAAGCACACAGTTATTGTTAATTTCGATTGTTTTCTACTTCCAATTCACTTTCAATGTATTCCTAAGAAGTTTAAAGAATTATGCATACAACTTTTGGAACTCGGTTTTGAATAACGAAAATGTGTATTGATTGTTGAGTTGATTGTCCGTAAGAATGCTAGAAAATGTTGTTGCAGTACTATAAACGCGTGAAACTAATTGAAAATAGACTTACAGAAGGAGAGGTGAAAGCAAACAGTATCAATTCACCCATACACATTTTATTACAGTAGGCTTTTTTGTTATTGAATTAATTCAATACGCTACCTCTGTATGCAGATTTTTCATTGTTTTTACGCAACTTTTAAATTACTTTACCTTTTCAAAGGTACATTACAAAGCAAAAAGCCACATATTTCTTAAAGAAATACAAAGACTATTGTCATTATCATTACTTTTTGTCAAATTACACTTCGTGAATCAAACAGAAACCGAAAACCTAACATATAATGTTGAGTGTGAATCTCTTAATCAATATGAAGTAGCAAGTGTTGTATTTTATTTAAATTTCAGATCTTATCAAGCGGCCCTTACCTGAAGATTGAATTCATCGCAAATTCCGACAAACCTGGCACAGGGTTCCGGGCTAACTATAAATTTGTGAAGGTAGAGCTTGATAGCTATCTCGACAACACCAGACAACTTCCATTACCAGGTTTGAGCTTATTTCTACTTTAATAAGAATGAAAATAATAATAAAGTAGCAAAAAGAGTTCTAGATAACATGTCAGCGTCAGCTCACAACTCCCACCCCACTTATTATGCTTTATCTAATAAGAAACAATCATAATTATATTATAAATTGTTCGTACTTCGTTTGATTGAATGTGCATTTAATTTCAATATTGTTCGGTAAGGGAAAGTGATATAGAATTACCAAAATAGGAAGACATGGTTGTTATTGTGAAACATTCTTTTTCTCGAATCAGATATGACATCTTCATCACCATTTATATCTAGTCACCGAAAATGATGACATCTTGTTATGCCAATGGTTAGGTTGGTGCACTAAAACTTATCAATATCAGGGAATCTTAGCGTTTTGTTTTTCCACACGGTAGAATTTTCTTAGTTGAAAACAGTGGGGCTTCTTTTCAAACGCAAGCAAATGTTATACTTTCTTAACATTTCATGGAGTTCACATTTTGGTATTTTACTTTCTTGTGGCTATATGGAGTATAATATACTTTAACATTATCAAATTACCTAATTTCATAATATTTCACCATTGTACTTATCCCGGTGTTCTATACAGCAATGAGATCTTCTTCGGAAATTATATTAGCTGTATATCCGGCACAACATAAATTCAGCTTGCTTTCCTTCAAATAGAGGTTTCACCTGCTCTACTTTCACCAACTTTTTCATGGTTTCAGATAACAAAGAAGCCAAAATTTTACATGATTGGTTCAGAAATGATGATGGAAGGCTGGGTGCATTATTGGGTTTTTACGTACCTTATCATCGACACCATCAGCACGCCATCCAAAGCAATAACAAAAAAACTCGACCATTATATGCTGTAATGGTACACATATTTCAAATTTCTATTTCCTAAAATCCGTAGAGAATCGAGAAAGGAGGTATTTTTATGATACTACGGGTCTTCTTATGTTCCATTCAACATTCTCTTCTTCCTTCCTACATTTTCGTTAAGCTAATAAAACGAAGCTGTCGTCTAGTTTAAATTTAAGCTTGCTTCACAAATCTCAACAATATGGTGTTTTATGTCTTCGTCAGGCAAGAAATATGACACACTAATAAAATATTTCAAGGAATGAAACTAGAGTTTTTATACATACATGCCTGCACATGTACTTTCTTCATAAATGCAGATAATATGAATAGCGTTTCAGTAATGCTTTTGCATTGTCATTTTTACCTGATTACCGTATGATCTAAAATATAATATGGTTGTATTTACCATGTCAGTATTTCTACAATATGAACGAAGACTTTGAAAGGTTTCATGATCAAGCTCAACAATAATAAGCAACTGAATAAGTGCCTCTTTTCTTCCTCACCGTGATAATAAAATGGAATTTCATAAGAAAAGTGTAATTTGAGGTGATATATACCTAGAGGATGTTACGAAAAGTACTTTATACATTATACATAATATATTTTCATCATCTTTTCATCCTATTTTTTTCTTGAGAAAAGGCTACAGACATGTAGAACGAACAAACGAACGTGCTTTATGGAAAGAAAAGTCTTTATCTTCCCAGTTTGCATTCACATTTCCAACTGTGCCTCGACGGTTTGCCTGGCGTGCCGCGTGGGGATGCCTAACGGAAATGCTATTAAATTGTTCTATTATTATCCACTTCCTATACCCGTGTGTGATGTGCATGTCTTTGCAGTGAATTTCTGGGCCGACGCTAGCTTTTGTTCTGCATCTACATTCTGGTTTTTCATTTGTCTACCTATTACTACTACCCATAGTAAAGATGCACAAATGGCATGAAAAATAACAAAAGAGAAAAGCAACTAACAAACAGAAGATATACAGAAGCGGATTGAAAATGTACAAACAAACAATGACACCAAGGTCATTGAGTTTTGAGTTCTAATGTAAATGAATACGATATTCATTAAGCAATTATTAAATAGGTATCTGAATTTTTCACAGTAATTTCAAACCATTAGCTTTGAGCATTACAAAAGTGACAGGGTATATACATACGGATATTAAACGTTTGCTCCTTTAGAAAACTTCAATCTTCAATTACAGCATAAAACTACAAATGTTCGACTTTCTGCTGAATGTTTGTGGCTACAGCATCTTTCGCTGTATTTTGTTGTTTCATCTTTTCTGTCATCAACACTAAACAAAGCATACCTGATACACAAATGGTTTTAAGCTAGACTAACAATCCAGTCATTCCTATCGTAAGTAATAACATGTGAAAATACCCTTTTGTATTGTTTTTGAAAGTTTTTCAGTAGACTTTTGGCTTACTGTTGGGGTTTTGAAAGGTTCAACATGAAAAACGCATTAAGGGACTTGCGATAAGAAGGAGGTTCTCCCAATATTCAGGCCACATTTATGAATGATGACTACCAGAGTACATACTGTTTGTTTACTATTCAACTATGTATACAATGCTTTCCATTGGATAAAGAAACAATATGAATGAATGCTTAAAGTTCATTGTCTTTTTTATTATAAACTCTTGCAAACAAAGTTCTGCAGAGCAATCCATTTTCGCTGAGATATAAGCGTCACGTGATTGGTTTATATAGATCTTCCTAAAGATATATACGGGCTATTGGTTTATGGGCTTTCTCCCTGTCTGCCTACTTTATTTATTGCCGTAAAATGTAGGTAGATTTTACCGGTTCAAGTACCTACACACTGTTGTGTTTCAGGGTTGAGGTTTATGCATTTATAATACTTATCATGCCTGAATAGTTTTAATACATTGAGCGCTTGTGTTGCTTGTTTGTATCAAACAAAGCAACAACGCATTTCAGCAACGGTCTATAATTCATGTACTCTAAAATGAATCATGATGCGGGAACGGAGGAAAAAATTACTACTACCCGGATTTTTACGTTGGCCTAGTTTCAAGAAAATATGGGTCGTTACTCAAGTTAGAAATATATGTATATCTGCTGCTGTGTAATATATAAAATTGTTGATCGAATGTCTTTAAAAATCGACGGAAAACCCAAGAGCTGAATTAAAGTTGCAATGAACTACATACAGATCGATAAACGAGAGCTCATCCGCTTTATTTGATAAGGAAGCACAAAAATATAATTATTCCATCATCTATTTTTTTTACAATTTCCAGTTGTGGTAGACTGTACTGTGTGAACTGATTCTTATGTCACTGTTTTTGTATGTTAGTTTAGTAGTTGATGGTTTCTAATAAAACTATTAGTATGGGAAGCTCATTTATATTTTTTTTCACTTTTACGTCTTCTCTCCGTTTTAGTTCAGTGTAACTAGATGCACAAAAATGCGCACTAATTTTCCAGTCGTTCCTTACCATTTCCAAAGATTTTCCAAAGGGACAATTCCGCTGCTTACAAGAGACGTCCCTATGTGCTTTGTACTTACACAATCATCATGTCAGTGATAAGAAATCCTTTGAAACCAAGAATATATCTACTCTCTTTTATTCCAGTTTTCATTTATTATCCACCCATTTCCTCTTTTTATCCCAGCGTTTGGAAGCAGTAGAGCAACAACAACTTGCCTGCTCAGTGAAAAGTAACAGCAAAATATACCTTTCTCTCCCTTCTTCTTTTCTTTACAGCTTTCAACAAAAGTTTAGACAATAATACTATGTTGTGGGGCGTTGAGTACAGTTTTTTTAGCATGCCATAGGTTTTTGGAATGGTTGTTGTGTGATGTAGTTCTCTTTGTGTCCTTTATCGTCTCTGATATGCACTCGTACACATTCTCCCTCTATTTGCCTAGCGTTCTCTTTCTTTTGGGACAGAAAAACCTTCCTTCCAAAAGAAAGATGCAGATAAGCAGCAAGTAAGGCAAATACTCTCGCTTAAGTTTTTTCTCTAATCTTATCCTTTTCCCAGTCCCACTACGTGGTATACATCCTGTGCTGAAACTATTGTGTTATCGTTGAGAGAAACCATGAAAAAATACATCGGTTGCAAACCAGAATGTTTAAAATGTCACCATCATGAAACTCCTCCTTTTTGTATTGCGAATTCTTAATTCAATTCTTAAATAATAAAGCCGTTGCTATCATTCTCGTTTCTATTTTGATCCATCACTTGTGTCATGAAAACCCGTTGAAATTGCTGAAAACCTTGTACGTATTCTATACCTAAAATGAGTAGATTCTCCCAGTATAATAAAAGATTAAGTACCCACAATTTTAATTCGTAAACATTTCTGTTTCCTACTAGCATTAATACTACACACATACTTCATTTTAGATTCGAAAGCATTTCAAGGCGAGCTGAAAATAATTCGATATTTAGCTCGCATATCTCCACAATGTGGCAAAATATTTGCCACTCGTTCACCCTGAAAAAAGGAGCACAGGAGCTTTACATATTTCGTATACCCAGATAATTTGGAGAGTATTGTTGTTTTCAAGTAAAATTCAAATTAAACGTTGTCGTAAGTCAAGTCACGTAATTTGAAGGGGCAAGACAGCATAAGCTTCTTCCTATCTCATCTCCATCCAGATACACCATGTAAACTGGGTGGCAAAGCGGATAGCTGGCTCTTAAGTATTTGCACTGGAAAATGCTAATACTACTCCTAGAACACAACAGGAGATTACACGCCAAACCACAAGAATACAAGAAGGATCTTCTAGAAAACAAGCGGGGATCCACCAAAAATAATTTGAGCGCATACATTTATACCTACATAGAAAAGCCATATCATTGGTATTACAACATGCAACCACGTCTTAGCAATTCATTCATTCATGCATCATGTATATATGTGTATTATCTTCCTAAAATCTGAAAATACCGATTTCATGTTTAAAACAAAAAAAGAAAATGAAAACTATGAGCCCAAAAAGAAAATGGCAAAGTAGGATGTTTTCCAAGGATTAGATTTTCGTAGGAAAAGGACAGAATTAATGTGTTTTACCAGCGTATGTTTATGCAGATGTTGATATGCACATATTTTCATGATTGTATGATTATAGTACAGTAGTGCAGTTTAATGTATAACTGAATAATCTCAGTCTTACGGAGGAAAGGTTTCGCTTTATTGGATTCAGATTTGAGAATTGTTATCGCCATCATTATCATCGGTATTTTGAACTGGAGACACTTGTCTTTGTGTTGGTATTACCACTAGTCAGTTCCTTTCCCCCGTGTTTTCTAAGTTGTCTACTTTCTCCTTTGTACAGGAAGGTACCTTAATGTTTTGTTTGAATTGTTTCTCAGCCCCCTTTCCTTTCTGTTTTCTCTTCTAAGAACATCTTCCTTATTATGATTAAAGTTTAATTGGCTCCTCTACCAAGTAACTTACAAACTCAGCACATTCAGGGTGAAAGAGGAAACCAGGCTCAGAGCAGTGAAAGAAGAGGAAACTAAACTCATCATCATCATTACGATCGCCATAGATGTACATTCTTATCCTAAATCCTTCCTGACCAATCTTATATTTGAATATATGTATAGCACACATTATTTCTTTATATTGAATAATACAAGGAAATTGCTTTTACAAGGAAAACTCGAGAAAAATATATTCCTTCATGCGAAGTTCTTACAACGTAGAGACGTAGCTGATTATGATGGACTTTGGATACTCAAGGGTATTTGCTTTTGCTTACTTGGTTTGCTTTTCGGATCTGGGAAAGACTCTATTCTCTGTTGACGTCTTTTATGTGCATACTTACTTCCATATAGAGGCTTATGGACGTAAAAATATTGTATTACCTATACTAACTATAAGAAGAGAAAATATTTAGTACCAAAAGTGGGATGAGTAAATGGATGGCATGAGAAAATGCTTAAATACACGCGAGTAAATCAAAAGTTTGCTAATTACATTAGACAGATTTTGTGTACTACAGACAGACCACCGTAACAGTTATCTAGGTATACATGCTGCATGTGTGTCGGCTTTAATTTGAAATGCGTTTGTAAAAGACTAAGACCTTAATAGAAGTTTTGGAAGTTCAAAACGCAATGAATTCAAATTAAAAAGAATGCGCCAGGGTTATCATCATTTCAAACGTGAAGTGGAAACGAAAATTATGATTGTCTGTCTTTCTCATTATAAGTATTCCTGTCCATTCCTCAGTAGAGAAAGTAGAGATGTAGATCCTTTTATGTTACTCTTTGTCTATGAAACAGTCAGTGAATAGTAAATTGGGTCCTGAGTGTGAGTCGTGATGATGATGGGGTACACTTGTCAGCAATACAGAGATGCTGACTGAAATAGCAAATAATAAGAGTAAGCTTTGACAAGAAAAGTAGATCACCGCTCTTCTAAGGCATCCGTCTAAAAATGTGCCCTTGCAGCACTCGAAAAACATCAAACAGGAGAATGAAAAATTTGTATTCATGAAGTTTCACTTGGTAATTGATTTAGACATGTCGCTCGATAGTCACAAAAGGAATTAATTAGGTTATGTCGAATCTGGAAAATAATTAGAAGAACCGCAGAGCCAGCAATTGTGTACTGCGGTTGCCTATATGCTTATGGCCTAACATCTCTAAGTATTCAATTTTTAACTTGTGTTCAAGCATATCAGCAATAAACTGGATGTATAATTTTATCAAAGGATTTTACTCCGCTTCCTTTACAAATTTTATTTACTACTACACAGCAAAGATTTCCCAAATGTCGTTCCCTATACGAGCCTGAATGCCTTACTTATAAATTGTAAATGAGTATTATCCATGTACTGGTAAATCACTGTATCTTTAGATCAATGATACAAATGGATTTTATCTATAATCAAACCATTATAAATAATCAATAATTTACTTTTTGCTTTTCAGATCTCCTATCCAATGGCCAAGATGGTCTTCCTCAAGCATCAACCTTAAGTAAGTCCTCTCTTACAAAAAGTGTTACAGTACATTATAGATAAGATAAGATACTATCACTACAGGGCATTTTTGCATACCTGCTTTCTTAATAACTTAATAATAATAATTTATCCATGTTGGTACGCAGAATCAAAATGGAGATCCATTTCGCTTTAAGCTGTAGTTAAGTTGCAGTAGAGCAAGTCGTATATTCTTGTTGCTTCTATACTATAAATGCACCAACCAACTATTGTAAGCTAGCACGTGATGCGACTTATAGACCTTGGAACTTATTTTTATGATCTCATGGAATGAACAGCCATGCACATAAATCTGTTTATGACACGTTCTCCTTTATAATCCATACGTAAAGACTTTTTGTGACCAACAATTGCAATAAAATTCATATACTCGTAGTCATATCTTACAAGTGAAAGCACAAAGCATTCACACAATCTTATGAACCAGACACACTACACACTCTCCTGGGCATTTTCAATCTTGCTTCTAATAACATCAACCAAGGTTCATATCGACTGTATATGTTTTTGAATCTTCTTCTTCATGTTCAGATTATTATGAATAATATGAGCCTTACAACTTATCACTATTAATGTACTTCTTGCCAGCAGAGAATATGTTTTCTTTCACATACCACAACAACTCTGACAACAATAAAAGAGAAAATATGAGTATTTACTGGGGTAATCCTAATATCTTGTCTTACGTTTCTTTATAACAGAAAATGTTTCTCCTCAAATTCGTTCTCTATAACGCAATAAAAGATGTGTGACATTTCTGTCACTGTGACGCAATTCTTTAGAAGAAAGTCGAGTTTGTCAGAATACAACCTTCTATATCATAAACGCCAGTAGTACACCAGTAGCCGTAGTATTTATTACAAAGAGCAGTCATAATAATAGCGATAAAAGTAATAATAATAACCTGTGTAAATAAAGTAGTTCACAGCAGATTTCTAGTTTTTCTTTTTTTCCTATTTTACAGTTGGTCTGGCTTTCACATACAAACGTTGACATATAGATATACACAGTGCACTTTAACTTAACAATGCTATTAACATAAACAAGAAGCAGGGCCTTTTTACTTTTATTATGCACATAGTATATCTACAGAATGTTAGTCTGTACAACATCAAAAGAGTTTAAAAAATATTAAGTAAAACTTAAATAAAAAATACAGTTCGCTTATTACACACTTTAAATTGTCGTCAGCTTTTGGAATAGGTATTTACCTACATCTTGTAGACATGCGCATTCAAATATCAAAAAGATTACAATGAATGAAAATTCGTGAATACAGCTTAATGCCTTTGTAACCGAAGAAGATGTTAACAGCAGACATTATTAAATTTTGTATCAAGGCCAATACCAAAGATAGAAAGAAGATTCTGTCAAATGGATTGTAGAACATTCTGATCATTAGCTAGTTTTGCATTTCATGGGTTGACCTTGGTTTAGTTTTACAAACTGTAAGCTGCAAGACATGAAAGCTACTGTGAAATCAAAAGTGTACTACAACACGCTTATAAAATTCTTGCAAATAAAACTACTATACCTATAAGTTATAGGCTATAACGTATACATTGCAACTGGAGCTCACTAGAACCTTCAATCCGTTTGGACTTTGCGTATTTTTGATACTTTGTCGTTCGTTCCAGGAATGCATTGTGTCAGCCCCCTTTCCATGTTTTAGGGTAAAATTACACATTTGTTAATTTATGGCTTTCCATAGATTTGCTCCAGTTTTACTTTACAAATTCTGTTTATATAACATAAACTTATTTAGTTTTCGTCATGAACTATGAACACAACAGTTTATTTTAAGTAATCCAAAAGTAGAGCACTCAAGGTTGAATTCAAATACTATAAGTAGTACAAATACACTGAAGCTTTGTAAAGTTTCAATTTAATCTCTTTAAAACGTGTGATTACTCCAAAAATGACAATATAGCGCCAATGTATTTGTAAGGACACAAGACTAAAATACTAGTGTATGTACATGTCTATATGAACTCTTCAAAATTTTCAACCCAGAAACTAAACACGTTACTAGACTCTAATCTAATAAAACAAAGGGACACAGAGAGGAAGTTAAACAAAAAGTTGTAAAACTGAACATTTCCTATTTGAAAGGAAAGTCGACTCCATCAACAAAAATGCCTATGTAAAAAGTATTTCGACGTAGGAGCAGCAGGGAGACACTTTTTTTCATTGAGTGAAATTGATTTCACGTTTCTAGTCTCGTTCGACGTCTCGTCAGAATGTTCTCCTATTTCCCCGCTGACAATTGATATGATAATAGTTGTAATAAAGTCACGGTGAAAGATGGACAGGTAATAACTTGAATCAAAGATGAAACTTTTCCTCCCTTTCCGCAAGGTATACAATCAAATCAAACGACACCCATCTATTTTCATTGATGCTTTGTATGTTGTCAACTTCAGTGCACTACGCGTCCATCTTCTGTCACAATCACAATTCCCAGAGAAAGGAGGCCACGACTGTGGGTAGAAATATCGGAAGGGTAAAAGTACGTCAAAATATAATAAAAACTTCCTTTCTTTCCACGATTTCGGAGCATGGTGCAATTCAAGAACTCAAAATAATGATCGTAAAATATTTTTCTTTCTGTTTCCTTCTCACGTTCTTTTTCCGCAGCTGCTCGCTCCTCAATATCAACGAGTCTTCCTCTTTTGCTTTGAAAAGTTATCCGACGAAGTATTGGAGCGGATATATAATATGACGATGATATGACATCGTATGACAAAAGCCAAGGTCACGTTCTTTTCATGTTGTGCATGTTCATACCTCAAGAACTTCTTGTATTTCTAAACGTCCTTTTAATATTGTAACACTGGTATTGTTTCAAACTTCTTTTTACCTTCTTTTACGAATCAACTTGGTGAACTTTTAATAAGCTGTATACGGAACCTTAACAATGTGTGTATAAGCTGGGAAATTCTAGTTCGTAGTTTTTAATGAAAGCAAAATATTTTACTTTCTGCGAAAAGTTAAGAGAAAAAAAGTTAACACAAAATCACTTACATGCGAAGCGAAGGCTTTGTTTAAAAGGTTTGACCTTATTTTCTTTCTAAGAAAAAGGTATTTTTGTATGTTCACGATGTGAACAAAGGGTTTAAATTTAAATTCTACTATGCCTCGAGATTGTTGTAAACTTGGTTTTTCGAGTCTAAAACTAGACTCATATTCAGGTACTATTGCACTTTATTCTCAAATTTGACTAGGTATTTGAGTGAATGAACATTATTGAATTGCAAGATGATAGCACTGAGAAAGATATTCTCGTCCTTTCACTTTTGTATTTCCGTGTTCTTTCTCTTTTCTCACAGATACATTCTTACAACTGAAATGGAGAAGTTTAAACTGGAAAGTTCTAGAGCTTGTTTCATCGTATTTATTAATGCATTATGATTTCCAAGACCTTAGCCGACTTGCAAAAGTTAAACAAAACTTTTAACATGCTTCATTTGTTCTTCTAACTCTCAGCATTCTTTTGTTCAATCTTTCAACCTCGACAACCCTAAAGTGTCAAAAAGTTAGACAACTCTAGGGGTAGGGTAGTATCAATTTGTATTGAGGTATATTTCATTAAATTAAAATAGTTTTCGTTCAAACGACTTGGTAAAAGATGTTCTTTAGTGGTGTTTGAGATGCTTTATGGTCTGCCAGTTCTTATCAAAAGTTTAGCAAAAAGTGAAACAATGCCCGTATATTATGTCCATTATGATTATTTGAATTATTTAATTAATAGCAAAGAGTTTCTCAGTGACTCTCAAACATTCTTCGAGTTGGTTCTCTTTCTTTTTTAACTTTAGTAGTTGAAGGTTGATATGAATTAGCAGTTTCGTAAGGTATTCATGCCAGCCTTTGTCCAGCTAAATAATTTTGTGAACTACACTAAAATGTACATTGGTCAGAAGAGCCTGGATAAGTTACAAAATCAAACGTTTAATTTTGACTTATGCAAAGTAATATTTTGAATTAAGAGGAATTCGTTGGAATGGACATATATTTGAGATAGTTTTAAAAAACAATTATTACAATTTCCTTTCAAATTTCAAACAGTGTAGTCCAATAAGGTATATACATTTAGAGCTAAACTAGAAGTTACTTTTTCCCAGCACATGTAAAGTAATGCTATTTGCGATTTGTAAAATGAATTCTTATAATTGTTATTCTGTGAAAATGCACTCGCATAATTTTAGCATGAGTAGCAAAAAGCGGATCTCAAAAGGGAAAATCTTGATTGCGAATTCAACAGTTGTAAGTCTATTATTTTGCTTATATTCGTATTATATTAGGACTTACGACCACGCCCAAGATTATTCGTGTATTCATGGTATAGTAGAATTTTGAAGGAAAAATTGACCATGCAGGCAAGCACAAATATATTTATTCAAACTAGAGTTTTCTGCATTTTCGTAAATGCCGATGATGTAGGCACCAAAATCCAATATTTTTGTATATGGCTAGCATCTTTACGAACTACATCCAGTTAGCAAACCATTTTTGACATGAAATATGGCAGAAACGGAGCTCGATGACATAAAAACTCCAGCTTTTCCATGTACATCGAAGATGTGTCAGTCACATTGGCAGAATGCACGCCTAAATGTGTTTGTTTTAGAGAGCCATGTAAATCATAATACATTATAGTGAATGTGATAAAAAAATGGCTAGTTCAAACCAGCAGCTGTAAGTTTTGATAAATAAAAATTAAGTAGCACATTTTGGAGTTGCACAACAAAAAAGTTGATATTTGGTGGTGGTGCCTTCGTCGATTATATCTTTTTATTTTGTACCAAAAAACCTTTCTTTTAACTGTGCAAACAGAGTAGGCATAATTTTTACTTTGCTCGCAGCAACTTAATGAGAATCTGGCATGTTTACACAGCAGCCCTTTCAATTTCCATATTTAATTCCGCTTTCTTGACTTGAAAGGCTTCCAGTACTTCCAACAGCTTTAAAAACTAAGTGGTCTCGTAAAGGAAACCATTCGTGTTTAAAAATTGAGTGTATAGATGACTAATGTATGAGTTATGCCTAGACATTCATTCCCCTTTCGTTTTTCCTGAGCAAATATTGTGAGCTACATACATACGCTGGTTTTAATTGGATTGCGTATTATTGAGGCAAAAGAGCTTCAAGTGAAAAATCAAAGCTTATCAAGAATAATTGATGGCCTTGTTAAAATTTCTCAATGTTTTTTGGAGAGACCATGGAGGCCAATTGTGAGGCTTGTTAGTTTGTCTGGAAAGGTTTTCCTTTCTAGCCATTGTATTCCACCCATTTACATTAAGGAAACGTGACATTTTAAAAATGCGTCGAAAGTGAAATGATTGATATGTACAACTTCTCTGGATCGATTTCCTCGTATTATACAAGCAAGTCCATGCATAAAATTTTGTACAATCAGCAGCATCAGCTTCTAAACAAGCTGCTTAGCTGCTTGTGTGACACATTTTTCTCTCGAGATCCCGTCATCACCCCACAGCATATTGGCACCCCAGCAGCAGAAAAATATCCAAAGTCAATTCGCATTTCATCAAGATGGAGTAACAAAACATGTGTATTTCACATGTTGCGAATTGCAGCGTCAGCAGAAAATGGCCAAAATATATTTACATTGCACCCCTCCTTCTTCGCTTCCTCATCTCCTCGCGTTCCTCCATTTCTGCTACTGCCGTTGAGTTGAGAATGGCAAAGTAATTTTTCCTGTCGAAAAAAGCTGCCAACAATTAATTACGATGTTTTTTGCTGTTCTCCGCAGAATGGAAACGGATGGACTCCAGCATATTACTATGTGCACAGTGAAGCAGGCGGGAGTTCAGCCTCTGCAATAATAGGAATAGGAGTAGCTAGCTACTGCCAATTCCAATTTATTTCTCTAGTCACCAATGATAATAGTTAAGTTCGTACTAGTTTTTAAATGCATGCGCATAGTATAAGTATCCAAGTATATACGTTGCATTTACCACTTCCTTCCCTGATCCTAATCCTGGTTTGTTTCATAGTATTTGGTGTGGTGCTCGAACAAGTGCCCATCGCAAACTGAATCTAGGCACAGCAGGTCTCTGTCCCCTTGCGTGTTTTTATATTAAAGGAACGCGCAAACTAAAATATGTTTGCATTCTTATTGCATTTTCAATGCTTTAGTATTTGAAGTGAAAGCAAACCTGAGTAAAAGGGGAAAGTGCTCGGTTATTTTTCAAAAGAAGGACGGCACAGAGATACTATATTTGTAGGTAAAAGAATTTTTTTTAATGGATGGTATAACTTAACAGATTAAGTATGTATATTTTGTGAATATAAATTTGTTATTGAGAGTCTACGCAAACATTAATGTTCTGCCCAATACGATACATTTAAACGAAATGAGACTTGATGTGGTGCCGGTGACGCAACATGATGTATGCATCTCTACAAGTCCGACTTGTAAATACAGAGGAAGTTGAAATGGGAATCGATAGAGGTTTTTGGTAGTCACCCCTGCTGTTACATGAGAACCATTATATAAAAAAGTATAGAAGTACCACCAACCAACATGCCCGGCAGTTCCACCAGTTTCGACCGTTTTCCTTGGGAAATTGAAATGTGTACTCTTCCTTTCGTTGAGCGAATTTACAAAAGAAAGGACCTATTCAATAAAAATATATTTGCTGCAATGCAGTTTTGGTGCATTGAAGATTTCTTCTCAGATGAAATTAGATTTCTGGTCTTTGGCCTGATTCTCGTCGAAAATGAAGACTGTTTGAGTTGAAGGAACAAACAAATGCTTTTAATGCTTATTCAAGCATCTTTTACATGCTAAAGACTTTCATCATTTGGCAGACATACTCTGAAACATTTTTTTTTATTTCCCTTATTCAATACACTATATCTAGATTACCATCAATATCGTGGCATCACGACCACTTACCTGAAAATTCAGGCTATATAGAGAAAACACCAGAAAAGTACGGGGAAAATTGAACATTTTGATCCCGTTCATCAATATGGTGAACTTTTTAACCGGAAATAAATAAATATTCCTCAAAAAGAAGCTTGCAAAAATGTGCTCATGCGAGGTTATATTTTTTTGTTAAGGTTTGAGTCACATTTGATATTATCTGAAAATTTCCAATTTATAATTTATCTCCTTAGCTGAACTATTGAAATGCTAAAGCTTATATTATTCATATTCATCGCAAGGACCAAGCACACACAATAGTATAAAGGCATTAGAGTTTCCTGTTAGCTTGTTGAATCATATTATGGAGGACGATGATAAGGACGTTGGCCACGCCAGGCGAAAACAAGCCATTAGTGGAATGCCTCAATTCATTTTTCGTAGCCAGATGAGTTGCTTTAGTCGAGTGAAAGCAAAGAATCGAGTAAACATATTTATTAATCCTGCAAGTTTTCTCTTACCCCTTTATTTATGCTATAACTCATAAGTTGCATTGGTGTATTTAACGGTATCCAATGGAAGACAGTGGCAGAGGCAATAATAACGAATCTCAAAGGGGACCCAATGTACTGATCGTGCTTGTTGAACAATTTTTCGTGGGTTTTTGGCTAGTCAGTAGGGTGCTACTCGGGAGGACCCCGTTGGGACACTTGGCTGCACTCACTTTTTTCCTCTCTTCCTCACTTTCTCAGTCTCTAGGCTCCACAAGAGTGGCAACAGCAATACAGGCACAGTAAAATGCCTGCTCCAACACAGACTGTAACCAGCTACGATCATCACGTTCATAAATATCAGTTCTTTTTTTTTGGTGAAAACATTATAGTGGGGAAAATGGTTACAGCGGCGGTAGAAGCAAAAATGCACGTCCAAATGTCCGTTGTGGTGTGTAAAAGTATGTGATGATAGTGATTCCGAAGAGGGAGAGATGCACAAACATATATTATATATGTACTTTTTCTTTTTGGTATGTGCTCAAGTGTCTGTACGTGTGTATCTGTCGGAGAAAGTAATTTACTTTTGGTGGTGGTAGTGCCAACAGTCCTTCCTACTTCTCCCCTCTCTATACAATTCATAGTAGGTTATGGGTGCACTGAAATGCCTATGTATATGCAAAATATATCATACATTGTATGATATATATTTACGTTTTAACTTGTGTGCGTCCATCTCTCGCCGGCATGATTGAGGATACGAAGTAGAAAGGGCTCTGAAAACTTGGGAACAGAAAGTATTAGACAAATGTACAAGCAGAAGTATTTTGTGTACAGTTCACTTTACTCACGAGTAAAACTATCGAAAGGGCTAGCATGTTATGACAAATATTATGCTCTGATTATTATTCTTTTATTATACATGATCATCGAGATGAATACATACATACTTGTCAGTTAAAACATTCTTAATAATACTTTTTTATACTGTTTAACCTTGCGAAATTAGTGTCCATTGAATTTGAAATACATTTTCGTGACCATAAATACATTGATACATATTCATGTATTTTGATTCAACATCATTTTCGTAATCACCTCAATTTTTACAAGTAATAATTTAAAGAGATAGCAAACTTTTATTTAATCGTCAAGCTCACAAAGCTGAATACTTTCATCTCGTTAGTTTACTTGTAAGAGTGGCTTTGAACTTCCAGTACTGCTTTAGCTTTCCTCTTGTCCCAAACTCAACACTTTTCATTTTACTTTTTCATCCTTCTTGAATCTCTTCCTTTTCCCTCGTCGTTCGACTCATGAGCCAAAAAACTGGGAGCGGGCTAAGCTATTATTGTATTTTTATGTATGTAACAGATAATGCGTAATGGGAATGAGATGAAATGGTTCGAATAGATGGAATGACTTCTGGACTTGAAATCGTATGAGAAATAAGCATCCAGACATACATACTTTCATATTCATATTTACCATAAACTTGAGAGTACAAAAAGTCCAAGAAGTGTTTACTGTTTCGAAAAGCCAATGTTTGAACTTTTCAATCTTCCAAGTATAAGCATACATTCAATATAATCCAAACTTCCTTTTTATACAACATATCACGTATATACAGCCAGCATATAAATGTATATGAAGTAATTCAGAGATTCAGGATGTAATAAATGTAAGCAAAGTCAAACTATCTCCCAAAAAGCTTCCACGTTCACAATCATGGCCAAGAATCGACTTGTTCACACTTTCAAGACGTTCCTCGTGGGAAACCGCAGTCCAAAAAAGACGTTTTCAACATATTATAGCTCAACACAACTTACTACCGCACATAATCACAATATAAGCTTTTTTTTTAAATTTTGGTTATCATCTGCTCATCACTTTACTGTGTGACTAGCCATTAAAATATTGTAGAGCACGCCGTTACCATCATCTTTATTTTATAGAACCACGCGTTTTTCCACTTCATCATCTTTCCGTGCAACCACAATCTAATATTGTTTTCGGTAGCTACTACTACGAAGTAGGAAGGCAGGCTACTTTTCTATGAAAACATCACAAACCAAACCACCAACAACAAATACTTGAGAGCAAAACAAACCATACCAAGCACGAGACTTACATCTGAATCATGAGCGATCTTCTATCTAAAATACTGTGAAGTTGATGGAGAAAGTTTACTTGCGTTTACTTATAAGGGGACTATGAAAATGATCAGGGAGGGTATATGCAATAGTATAGGTATATATACGTACTACAGATTCAAGTTCACTTATACAACAGCTTTTACTTCCTTGTGTGTCATACACACTCTTCTGCTCCACTTTGGGATCATGGTTTTCTGGGATTCAGAAAAAATAACAACCTAACAAAGCTACTGAAGCAACCGGCAGCACAACATCATCATCTTTCAGCTCAGCACATAAAACGTACATTAGCCTTAACTCTACATTACCAATATAGGTTGTTATATCTTCATGAAGTCCGCTAGGCCGCGAGCTAGTCTTTAAGAGCAAATGCTGTTATTTTAGCAGAAATAACAAACAAGTGAGGAGAAAGGGCAGCAGGGAGGAATCTAAGAATTAATGTAGATCATTCTAACGTTACAAGCACCAAGAACAATATAAAGGTCGTAGCCCGCGTGTTTCTTTGATACTGCGTAAAAAAACACACCACTTGGCGTTATTTCCTTCCGCATAGGGCTACAAGGGCACATTTGTCACATGAAAAAAGTTTTTCTGTCTGGAGATCGTAACATTCTTTTCCATTGACTTGGAGCAAGTGGAAAAGCAAATTGGAGTAAAACCTACAAAGCAAAAAGGGAACCATCGAGGAGTTCGTTGATTCTTAGTGGCTGGAGCCCAGAAAAGGGAATATTGAGTAACACAAAGAAGGAAATAGGGTCTCAATGTTTTTAAGAACGGCAAATGAAACTAGAAAGAAAATAACTGTGAAAGAAATTTCGAGTTTTCATTTACAGCAAGAAGTAAGTGACATGACACATGAATTGGAGGGATGTAAATAAATATACCTATAAATGCGTCTAATTTTGCTGAGAGTTGTAGTAGAACCAAACTTTCTCTTGAAAGTCAATAAATGTCGAGCACCTTGGCGCATTTTAATAGTTATGCTCATGCTTCCAAAGTCCTGCCTTGCCCTAAGAGACTATTTGAGTTATCTCAACAGATACCTGTAAATGATAAAATGTTGTGTTCGAAAATGCCACAATAAGCATGCTCAGTGGAAAGAGCATAGTTTAAAACCTAAGATGACACCTTTAGTGAAATTCTAAATTCAATGTATTTCAAATGGGAGTGGGTCAAAGTTACAAAGCACCCTTCACCGTTTGGGCTGTAGTGTCCACATTTTACGTCGTAA
>JAQIXX010001482.1:0-33250 GCA_034700605.1 Willowsia nigromaculata
CTACTGACTGGATGCTGCTTTCACATTTCCGTGGAACTTCTGCTTCACGGTCATTGTTTGAGGAGTTACATTGCTTCATATGGCAGGTAAAAACTTAAATATTATTTGAATCGTGTATTTTGCGATGGACAACTTAATAATCTAATTTTCTACATAATATGAATAAAAGAGAAATAGTTCTAGATTTGCCATGAATATACATACTAACCCTTTAAGCCTCCATTAGCAATTCCATAAGAAACTGATAAGTTTATTTTACCAACTTTTGCATGCACCCTGAAATGGGTTAACAATAGTGTAATGTTTTCTGTTATGGTTAATGGCTAAACTCTTTAAATTGCAAAACTTTTTGTGTCTAGAAATATGATGCAAGCAAAGACAGTAGATAACCGTGTGAAAAATCATTCAGTTTCCTTTCGAGAGCTCCAACTCATGACAATACAGTATCGACTCAACTACTCCAAGTTCCTGCTTGGAAGTGGAGTGCCTTGCTTCATGCTCATGGAAACTATTTGCTTGTACAACACAGTCTCATGGATTTCCGGCAAAGATGCGGGACTTTCTTTGGGCTACAATATGCTCTATTTGTTCAGTGCATTTACTTGTCTTTTCATTATAATTTTTGTAGTTGGCATGCTTTCAATTGTTCATGATGAGTCCGAAATAGTTCACGAACGACTAAAAGGAAAAATTTCATTCAAGCGGCATAAATGGTTTAGAAGGTGGTTGAAGTCGTGTCCCGTGCTGAAAATATATTTCGGAGATTCGACATATTTGAGTCGGTTGACGCCTTTAACATTGCAAGACTTTGTGATAAACCAAACTGTTAGTTTGTTGTTGTTAAATTAGTGAATTCAAATTTTGCGCGTGGTTTCACATTTATATATTTATTGCACTTTTAAGTACCGTTATTCTTAAAGTTATAGGCTAAATAATATAGTAAATATCACTTACCTACTTACGATTAGTAAATAATACTAGGTAAGTGCATTACGGATTATGTATAATGTAACGTATTTACCTATAAAAGCATGCAAAAAACCCAGCAGCAATTACATGAAATGTTAAGTAAGATAAGTTCTTCTATAATTAAAAACTGGAGTATGGAAAATGGAAGATTGAAAAGATTCCGCTGTAATTATGAGGGGCACGTTATTTAGAAGCAGGTAATTAACTTTCATATGAATGTGGAAAATATGGAACGTATTGGTTTTTCAGAAACAAAGGTCATGCAAAACTTTATTTTTAGTTATCTATGGTTTGGTGTATACGACTTTCTGTTGTAATAATTTCGAAAATTGTATCTAGATGGGAATAACAAGTAAGAAATTATGTAGTTCTATTTGACGACAAAATTGCCTTGATGTGTTAGGATAACACTACATATAATGTGAATGTAACATTGATTATGTCCTTTGACAGCGACGTGAGTGAAATGGTCTTAAAATAAGTATATCATGATAATAAGATAATTACATTGTAAATTTTGAAATCTAAAGTTTAATTATTCTTAATACATATGGCAAAAAGAATGTTCAATTGATTCATGTAAAGTTCATACATGGTAGCGAAACATTTTAGATAACCTTATATGCTGTTTCCTAAAATCGGTTACCAAAATCGGACTCGCAGGTTTAAACTTTCATG
Organism: Willowsia nigromaculata; assembly: GCA_034700605.1. Taxonomy (NCBI): domain Eukaryota; kingdom Metazoa; phylum Arthropoda; class Collembola; order Entomobryomorpha; family Entomobryidae; genus Willowsia; species Willowsia nigromaculata. Next base: position 1,648 of record JAQIXX010001482.1, read on the forward strand.
TGAAATGTCAACGTGATTTTGTGGGAGACATAATATAGATTAAATCTGCTCTTTTATTGTTTGCTTTAACGAATTCACTTACTTAAAATATGAAGTGAAAGCGTACAACTTTTGTAAAGAAAATAGAAGCTTCACCATATATTTAGATACAAAGATATCGAAACTTCCAGCTGTGGGCAAACGGTGCAAATTTAATAACTTATACAATTAAATTATCTGACGTTTTGTGATTACATATCGTGGTTTTTATATAATCAGTTGTGTGCTCTGATAAATGCTGTGATCCGCCAAGGTTTTACATGAGAATATAAAGGGAAACTAAGACATAATATTCAGGAGTATCATAAAAGTAATTAATTTATTATTCAATCTCCAAGCTCACATATTATATCCCTCTAAACTAAAAGCTTTTATAACTATCTTGATCTAATAAGAAATTAAACTATATTTTGACTGAGGCTTAAATCTAAAATTTATTAAGTTTCAAGTTCGCCCTACTTTAGCTGACCACCACTAATTAACCGATTGGTGTTTTGTAATTTAAAATTTATGAAACATTTTAAACACCTCAGTCTAAACTGTGGATAGGTCTAAAGTGCACTTAAGTGTAATGGTTTTAGGGTAAAAGTAAGCTCGAATAAGAAGTATTTCGGACATTTCTAGCTTTATTGACTTACCTTTCATTAACAAAAGATGAAGCTAAAATTTAGGCCTTTTTATTAGTCTAATCAGTCATATCTTAGAATCCTTCTTTTTTTCCTTGAAAACGATCGTGTCCTAGCGCTTAATCAAAAATTTAGCGTTGTATTCCCCGTCATTATTTCTAAGCACTCATTTCGAAAATCTGTACGCATTATGTAATAGTCCATGGAGACTAAAAGCGATAGAAGAAATGGGCACTTTTTTATCTGATGGTTATAAAAGCACATAAAATTAAAGTAATAGCCTATGTTCTTATGAGATTTGTCTTGCAGGTTACATGCAATGTAAAATCTACTGAATATTTTAATGAAATGTTAAGTGCTTGTGTTAACACTTGGAGGCACAGTCGATGGGTTGCCACCATTACATGAATATCAGCTCCCAGAATCTTCCTGTAGAGTTAAAGAAATATTCAATATTTTTAATAATCTTAATATTTCTTGAACCCCAACACATATCATGAAAGCACAAGAAACAAACATTTGTTGAGGTAATCGTTTTAAAACTGTAAGAAAGAAATAGTCCGATTCCATGCTATTTCCTAATTATTTACGGTTCCAGTAGGAACTAATTAAACCGATCGTTCTTAAATGGTTGCTACCTATTATAAACGCAGTCGAGAGGTCTTCATTCATGAATGAGCATAAGCTCCTGCCCTGAAGTCTTTCTGATTAATTAAAAAATACTCTTCTGCTACACTTAACGCCATGGTTTTGCTTGGCAAGAAAGGACTTTTAAAGGATATTGGACTAACGTTGGTCATCAGCGATGTATTCGGGTGCTTGCCATTCAAATGGGATCGGACAACAAAACGGCTTCAAAATAAAGACAAAAGACAGTTTCAATGGTACACTTTCCGCGTTTATATGACTGCGTTTTACTTAGCAATCTCATTTCTTCAAATCATCCGACTTTGGAAAGTATCTCCATTCAAAGTGATAATTCACAACGTCATGTTCTTCACAACGGCATTTGTCGAGTATATATTTCATCTTGTCAATTATGGTAACTATAACGAAATCGTTGCCCTTTGTAACTCACTTGTTGATCATGAGCAGCGGCATCACCAACAGACAAAGACGGGCAAGCCAACTAAAATGGATCTTCTCATGAAACTTCTCATGTGGCAGTTGACCTCTACCGCTTACTCAATGCCAGTTCTTTATAACATGGATGCCATGCGTAACCCTTGCTTTCCAATGTACGCTGGCTACTGGCTAAGTGATCAATGCGATGACTCAAGAATTGGCACTGCCAAAAACGCAACTTGGACTTGGGAAGAGACTAGTATCAAATTGGGGATAACATTATGGTCGTACACAAGTTGGAGTTGGCTACTGACCGGATGCTGCTTTCACATTTCTGTGGAACTTCTGCTTCACGGTCATTGTTTGAGGAGTTACATTGCTTCATATGGCAGGTAAATTTGTTTTGGCAATTAAGGTCTGGCATTTATCTAATACCAAAATTTAATATATAACCTGATAACCTGACTTAATCGCGTGTATGATAGATAAAGTAGACTGAAAAAATTAATATTTTGAGAATTTTGTAACTTTCTCTCGGTTTCACTATTTTCATAATTCACGCTGTGTAAGCATTACAATCATGATTTTATTGGATATTAGATGAATATTATAGAAAATAATAAGTACACAAATTTTATTGCATACCAAGGTACAAAGTTTGGGACAAGCTGTCCTGAGGTAGCATAAATGACCAAAATTAGTTAAACGTAAGATAAAAATGTTTTTTTTTTTGTATCTAGTGGCATGATGCAAGCAAAGACAGTGGATAGCCGTGTGAAAAGCCGTTCTCTCTTATACAGAGAGCTACAGTTGATGACGATACAATATCGAATCATCTACTCCAAATTCATGCTTGGAACTGGAGTTCCATGTTGGATGCTCATGGAAACAATTTGTTTGTACAACACGGTATTATGGATCTCTGGTAGGGATGGTGGACTTTCATTGGGCTACAACTTGCTGTATTTATGCGGTGGACTCACTTGCCTATTCATTATAGTTTTTGTAGCGGGCATGCTCTCAATTGTTCATGATGAGTCCGAAAAAGTTCAAACACAACTCAAAGGAAATATTGCACTAAAAAGAAATAAATGGCTGAAAAGGTGGCTAAAGTCGTGTCCCGTGCTGAAGATATATTTCGGGGACTCTACATACTTGGATCGGTTGACGCCTTTGACTTTAGAAGATTTTGTGATAAACCAAATTGTTAATTTGCTACTGCTTAATTAAAAAATAAGTTTCAAAGTTACGTAGGTATTTATGAATATAACATTTTAGCACATGATCCACAAAATAGTTTGTGCATTTTAGGTTGGTATTATACGTTTTAATTCTGAAAAGAAATATCATAATCGACCAAACAACATTGTCTTCTTTGTACAAATATACATATAATCTTTACATCCCTATTTTTAAACTTTGCCTTTTATTGTAATTTTTGACATAGTTATTATATTTAAGAATATTTGTTCGTAAAAAAATGTTTTTAATGTAAAATTCTGTAATCAAGCCAGATTGTTAAATTAACGATAGTGTGAAGCTGCATGTATGTAACTGATAATAGTAGTTGCAAATCAAAGCTTTGTAGTAATGCTAAAGTTGGTGTTGGTGGATAATAGTAATTTTATGCTTTGAATGATTTAATATTAGGTGTTAAGGCGTATATAATTAGTGGCCAAGAATAGTAAACTGTAAGGCATGAAAAAGATTTGCATTGTTGGAAAATATCCGCACAGTTTTATGTATCAATATTTTAATTTCATAAAACCAAAAGTATATGGCGCATATTTTAATGTTTCAAGAACTCGAACGCTGAAGTTGATGGCTAGGTATATAAACAGTTAAGAGAAAAACATAATGGGTTTCTACTACCTACCACAAAATGGATGCGTTTAATATGTAGCTTCTTTTCAAATTGAAATTTCACTCGAAATAATATCTAATGGTAAATATTTCTTTCAGAATTTGACATCTGTTTATCATATGTACGATCTTTTAGCTTTCTCTTAACAGCAAAAGATATTGTCAGTTTTTTGTACATCCATGATTCATTGTTTTATTGATTGGTATTTGACATAGTATTTCCCGCAAGTTAAAAATATTAATGTTTAGTTTATAGAGAGCAATGAAATAGTAAATGAAAGGCAATATTTCCAATCCTGCTCTGATCTGAAACTGAGTGCTAAAAGCTGAACGGTACTGTAAATAAATAAATGATTAGCTGAGTCTTATAATTAACTAATTTTTAATACTGACCAGGCTTGCAAATATAACTATGTTCCTTAGAGCTATGTATTGTGCAGTTAAATCTGCTAAACTAGCGTGGTAGACTCCAATTATTTTACGTTTTTCATAAGGTGTATCCGCTTACAGGTTTTAATAAACGAGGAAAACAGGATAATGTAATTCGTAAATTCAATACATACAATGTTTCCATATATGTGAAGTAGAATTTAACGAAATTTCAGGGGAAAGGTTTGAGATGTTCTTTTTTAAACGATTTTTGAAACAATACATGTGACGTTAGCATGGTATATAAGGATACATATTATATGAAATGAAATTTTACAGTTGAAAATGTTTTATTTAATTTTTTAGATTATCACATGCAATCAAATTTTAGGAGACAAATAAATGCACAAATTATGATTCGAAAAAACTCAAATTTTACACGGAATGATGGATCGTCTTCTAAGATTCATTATATGCTGAATAATGATTCGATTTTCACTTCCTGGATACTTTTATGTAAAATAGGGACAAAACCATGAACCCTAACAATACATAGGTGCTTCATTTTGGTGTTCACAATATTGGTGCAAGGTTGGGATTGAAGTGAATATATATTATTTATATATGGAATGAAAAATTTCTGCTTCACATAAAAAATTTTAGTATTAATAAAACAGTGGGGTAATGTGGACAATTGTTGGGATTGTTTGAAACATTTGAAAGGAAGTTGGATGTTTAACTGCTATTGTTTCTGGGAAATTTTATGTCACTTTATATAATTTGTATGTTGTAAGAAGCCTACATTGCTCCAAAAATTAAATGCCATGGAATTTCCTTTCAGTATATTTTATTCGACTTTTTATTCCGTAAGTTTTTTGTCGTAACATACTTTAAGGTGGTTTTAAATTTTATTGAAGTAATTCAGTTTGCGTCATTTTCAAAAATTTTAGTCCATATTGTGCAACAAGAAAGACAATGTGCCATCTGCACAAATATATTATTGTTTGATATTATGTTCGCTCCACGTAAATGTGATTGCTTAAGATACATATTTCTTCAAGACCTCGCCTCATTTATTGATCACAGCCCACACTAATTTACTGATGTAAAAACGAGGTTGTTATACCATCGAAAGAACTACCTTATAAAGTTACTTTTCGCTTTCTATCTGAATCAGGTTTTCCTGCAATTATTAGCGTTAAAAGTAATCAAAACATATATGTTGCACTAATTCCATATTGATTACTTAATTGTTAGTTTACTGAGTACGGTAACTACAAACTCTCTAATCTTTAAGTTTAAGATAGTAAAACAGAAAACGCAATGGACATTTCCAGTTATCAAATCAGCAGAGTAATTCCAGTTTCCTGGATTACGCCAATGTTTGTGAAAGCATTCAAGCTTTATCAACATACATACGGTCGTCTACCACATGGATCATTACAAATGATAATGTCTAAGAAAAATGTGGTCACGTGTTTTCCAGGCAAAGTGTCTCTGCCTTCATTATTTTACATGTTTATATATAGTATTCAATTTACGTTGGAAATAACTGCAGTTTTCTATATGCTATTATCCCCCGAAAAAATTGATTTAGATGGAATAAAAATGGTGCAGCTGGGAATAGCCTTATTAATGCTCACTTGGACTTTCTTTTTGGGTCTCTTGACTCGATCTAGTCTCCTTAGAGATGGGAAGGTTTTCTCAACGGCAGTTAATCGACATTTGTCCCGGAATACCTTGCTAAATTCTTCAAAACCAGTTTTCTCTGATTACACTGGCTGCTTGTTGGTATACTTAATGATCGGAACCATATTTCTTGGAGCACCTTCAGCAGTTCTTTTTCGAGTTGTACATTTAGATCCAATGTTATTGATATTTGAATACTGCGGATTGAATCCACACACATCATTTATAACCTGGTGGTCTTCATATATCTTTGGAATAATTACATTTTTACTTGGTATACGAGATTTATTGGTTATATTACTCCTTGCATTTTCAATTGGTTTGGAGCTTGAAAGTGAATTTTACAGCTTAGAAGCTTATGATAAAGCGCCAAGAAAAAATACAGACCAAACACTATACTACCATTATGTTTTGCTTCAGATTCAGTTCAACAGATTGTTCGTTGTATACAGTTCGATTGGGCTGTATATTGTGGCTTACAGCCAAATCATTTTAACGATCTTTCTGTGGCTGGCTTTAGCATGTTCTGCGTTTGTTCCTGCCTTTATTACTTTCACATTTGCGGCTGCTTTTATAGGAGGATTTGGCCTTACAATGTTTCTAATGCAATTTAACGTGTCAGTTAGAAGTCAAAGTGAAAGTCTAGTGAAGAGACATCAAAAACGATTTAGACTAGGAAATAAAGGTTACGAAGGTTACTTAAAAAGACTATGGCTGGCTCAGAGAACATTACCTATAAACTGTGGGAGTCGATTTGCTTTTAACATTGATGCAATATTAAACTATTTGGTTGTTTTAAACACAAATTTGACAAATGCACTTCTTTTGATTAAAGTCTAAAAAGATGTTTGTTGAGTATCTATTGTGGATATTTTACGTGAGGATAAGGAAATAGCAAGTCAAGCAGTACATAGGGAATTTACATATCATCATGAAGACTGAAAATGTTCATGGTTTGTAAGTCGTATTGTTTTTACATTTGGAACTAACCTACCATTCGTGCTGCTATAAACATTTAGCACTCGTCAATCAATTTAGAAATAAGACCATAAATATTCGGGTAATTAATATTTTTGGTTTTAACATCATTTATTTAATTTGTTGACACAGAGTTAAATGGGGTATTTTTAGAATTTTGTGGTTCTCGCCTGTGAATCCAAAAAGTAACACTCGTTTCAACTATGTGATTGTAGAAAATAGAGGACCATTGGCAGTGAATGTCATAAAACCAGTAAAATATATTTTACTTGCTAATGGGGCTGGGGCGGGCATCGGCAATTTGAGGCATACACGAGGAGACAGTGACTACAAATAATGTTAGACAAAGAGGCTATAATCTGGGGACAAAGTTTTTAAAAGCGTAACTATAAATTTCATTTGGTAATGCGATTACTAGTTTTAATCGGGTAACACAGGCAAACTGTCGCACAACCATAATTTCTATAAAAAATTTTGTTTTAATTTTGCTGAGCCAATAACGTAATGTATTCCGCAAATGTTTTCTAGCAAGTACTTAACTTCAAATACTATTATGTAACATGTAGCATTAAAATAAACAAATTTGATACTAAAGTTTAAAAAAATTAATGCACTCCAGTCTCATATTAAATCAGTTAAGCAGTTATATGCTATCCATTTGACAAAAGTAAATAAAATAGAACTGCAAAATTATTAAACGTGGTCTTTTTAACAAACTAGACATTCCTGAAATTTTTAATGCATTAAGAAGAATCACGAAAAATTACAGGAAATGCATCATTATCAAATGCAAAACACATTTTTCAGTAAATTTTAGTTCCTCAAATTCTACTGAAACGCATAAGCAAAATGACGAAATGTAGTTAAGTTAATAATTTTTAAACGTATAATTTCTATTCAATGACATGAAATCAAATCCCTACTTTATGAATCCATGAATTGTTACAACTGAAGTTTACTTATTTAAGCTTTGGATATTTGACTTTTTTGTAAAGTGACCTACTATTTTATTACAGTCCATTTCAGAACTACTTATTATGGTAAATACTGTAACCCAGCCCACAACCCTTTACCTCACGAGTTTTATTTACAGTGTTGATCTGATAGGACAATATTTTAAGATGCCGAGCCCACTGACATGGAACGCATGTAAATACACTAGAGATATGTATAGTAAACTCCTGTATCCCTACATTTTTCAAGTGGGGTTCGAAAATGAATCATTACTTATTGAAAAGAGCCAAAAGAAATTAATACCTTTTTATTGCTCACTTATTGCTCTTGTCACAACTGCCTCAATGAGTGTTTACCTACTTTTTAGATACAACTCGGACACAAGTTTATTTCCAATTGAAATGGTTCTCTCAAATTTGACTGTTCTACTTTTTATTTTATTGTGTTTTACGCTAAACTTTTAGTAGTCCTTTTTTCGGTCAATGATATGATCGGCTGTATCAATATGTTGTATGAAATGGAGATGCGAGTTTTGGACATCAGAATAGTCTTTCGAAGGGAACAAGAGAAACAATTAGGATTTGTTCGTTTGCTAATCTCAGGTAGGGAACATAAATTTAATTTATCTAATATTTTGGTATACTGTATGAGTTGATTTTAAAGCATTTGTTGTTCACATTAGAGCTAAAGAAACCAATTGGATTTAAAGGCTCAATTGACTTTTTGGGTCTCATGGTTAATGGATACGCTATCTCTCAATCACTCATTGGAATATTCTTGGCACCTTTTGGAGTCTGGTTTAAACTTGATCCTGGATATCATGTTTGCAAAAGCTGTTCAACCACAAGCCGATGGAGGTTTTTTGTAATTTTACTCAGGTATTTACTGACACAATGGTGTACTCTAGAAGCGACAAGAATTTATAGTTTAATTATGGTGCAATGCATGATTTTTATAAGCACAACGTTAGAATGTCTAAGTCAAATCGCTAAAATGCGAGTCGGGTTTGCAACAATTTTATATTATAGTCAGCTTCAATGTGTACTCGGAATAGGTGAGCTACCACTGAGCTATATCTCAGCAGTACTTATGTCACTTGGACTTTTGCTTTGCATTGTTTACAATATAATATTATTATGTGGGATGTCCATATTCCCGTTTGAAATCTATTTTCTAGTAGTTGTTTTGACTCTTTTGTGCTACATGGTAATTTATGAATGCCTCCCTATCGCTACAAAATCTAACGAGTTTAGCGAAAATTTGATACATTTTGTGTGGAAGGGTAAAACCAGATATGAGATTTGTTATACAACCAAGGTTTTCTTTAGGACGCCAAAGAAATTTCAAATTTGGCAAAAGCGATTAACCGCCCTCAAACCAATTTCATTCTGGTACGGTATCACTATGTTTGATAGAGGTACAAAAGCCAACTATTACACTAACATCGTTCTGTTTACTTTGAACATATTGCTTCTCATGAACTGAACATTTTTTACATGATTCATAAAGTGTACATGTTTGAAAGATTTATTAGTTAATTCAATTTGTAGTTCAATTAGTAATAACAGCATATTCATCGTTTTTGAGGTTCAAGACATTTATAGGTAAATTTGTCGCTAGGCTCCATATTCTCAGCATTATGTTGCAATTATGTTAAATTTATCTGGAATACTCTACGTGAAAATGTTAGGAGTCCAAGTCCCAACTTGGGGCTATTATGTTTTTAAAATAAATGTTCAATGGATTCTGATTTCATGTTTTCCTTCAAGACATTTTCTTAGTTTTTTTAATTTTCTAATAAAATATGATACATGTTTTTGAATTGACGTACAGACTAATTTTTTGTAATATGTATGTTATGTGTTAAATGTGACGCTTTGCGTTTTTATGTACATGTCAACAAACTAATCGCAAATAAATCATCAAAACCCAAAGAACAATGGTAGCTAAGATGTATATAAATTCTGATCATGTTTTGTAGCACTTAATGCTTCATTTTTTCTAGAATAATTATATTCTAGACGAAAAACACGCATTTCTGGTCTTCATTGATATTATAAGGCCGATATATCTCTTCCTCGAAACAACTTTCCAATGAATTTAGAAGACCAATTTTAGTACGTAGTATCTTGATATTGCAACAATTCTCTTGTATTGTTAAATTAACATTTTTAATACTTAAATTAAATGATTGAAGTAACAAGTCAGTTCCCTAATGCATCGCATTCGCTAAACACAAATTCCAAGTACAAATGCTCTGTGAAAGCGACAAAAATGGAAACCAAACATTCATCCATAAAGAATCAGAGTTTATATCTTCTCATGAAATAAATATACACAAAAAAAGTCACTCCAAGCTCAGTCCATGAATCTTTATTGCAATTTTTAAACGGTCCCCAAAAGAAAATTGTTATGCGATTGTAATCTTGTGTGCAATTTATGCTTTGTGATGATTGCAGATTCAAATCAGTCTTAAAAATGTAGGGGTTGAAAACTTGTCGAGATCTTATCCAAAATAAATACTTATCTCTATGCGATAATAATATATAATATGCGATTCTGTCGTGGTTGCATAATCCATCAAATCATTTTGATCATTCACGCCTTGACCTCGACCCAGTGTTTTGCTGTATTTTAACAAGCAAACATGCCGCTTTCTTTACCATTTTATCTAGCTTTATAATAATAAAAATTACAAACAACACTTGAGCTATTTTCTAGCAAAAAAATTATGTTTGATTTCCGTCTATCATCGGCTAGAATCGTTTCGAGTTTCTCAAACTACATTCATGAACTTTTCATTTCAATTACTGTCAGAGATAATTGAGTATCCCGATTTGCGTATAGAGAAGATTGCTCCCCGAGTAATTGAAAGAATAACTAAGGTGTGTCAAAGTGAATTGGAATCAGTACATCTCAAAACAAAATTGACATAGCTTGGATATAAAATGAAAGATAATCAAATTTCTTTTAATACAGTTGTATTCAGTAACTTATGCTCTTTAATTATGCTTATTTACGGAAATTCATTTTTTTCAGTTTTTGGAGATACAGGGCCCAACATGAAAAAGGTCAAATTTTGGCTGTCCATCTGAATTGGAATCAAAGATGTTCTCACAAGATTTTAATAAATTTCAGCAACTAAAACAACTCATTTTAGCTTAATTCAATGAAAATAGTCGCTTATAGTGGCTTTCAGCAGAAAACTTTCAAATTTGACCTGTTTATCCATTTTTAGGCCCAAAATATGGCTTACACGGTGATGCAATGTCTTATGAGCCAAAAAACTATGAAATAACGAAATTTTGAGTACGATACTTCACGATATGTTTGTCAGTTTGGAATATTTTTGATTGCTTGTAATATTTATATTATGATGTACGAGTGCATTCCAATGGCTACAAAGTGTCATGAAAGTAGTAAAACGCTTATCAAGGAGACATGGGCGAGACGGTTCAAATTTCATTTTAATACAAATAGTGAAATGCTAACAAGAAAGGAGCTTACAATCTGGTGCAAGTCTGTAAAAGCACAGCAGCCAATTTCATTTTGTTATGGGATAGCGATTTTCGAAAACGAAACTAAAACCAATTACTACACAAACATAGTTTTGTTTACAATTAACATTATGTTTCTCATTAATGCCAAGGCATAAATTATTACCCCTTATTTTTTTGTGTCAAAATATAAATATTTTCTTGCTTGAAAGGTTTCAAATGCGATAAAAAAGAAGTGTAATTTACCTCAAAATTATTTTAAATTTACATATAAGTGAACATTAGGAATTAGTACCTAGCTGTTATATATGAAATATGACAAAATATAATAACGATAAAAGAAAATAAAGCTGTTATTATGTTTAACATGCATGCTATGTACAAGTCTGTAGTCTCGAATTAAATAAGAACTTGTATGGTCTAATGTTTTCTTCGGTGGCAGTAGCAACATTGCTTACACAATAATGCAAATTGAGTGCAGGTAAACGTTCATGTATTGAAATCCAAATGCAAACAGATATGTTACACCCACTTTATTATTGGTGTATAAAAAAATATTGCTGTCATTGCATTTGGCAAGCTAAAATAGAATTTATGTTCTTTATAGAAAACTAAATGCTCTTAAATAACTTTAAAAATGACAATTTCTTATGAAATATGAAGGACTAAATTGAATTTAAGATATTAAGTAAAGGATGTCTAGGTAAAAGTTTGATCTGAGAATAAATTGTTTAAAGACCTAAAATTCTGAAGGAACATGTGTTAAGTGAGTATTCTTTGTGTTGTCATTATAGTTGGAGGGTTGTTCAGCATGACGGATGGACGAATAATGTAGATTGGTTTTGCTTGGCCGACATGAATATATAAATAAGTAATACATGTCAAATATCAATAAATTAGAAACCATATGCTAGAATAGCAAAAGTCAACCCCGAGGAAGTCTATCCTAATCCTAGAAAATATTCACACCCGCAAAAACTTATGCGCACGCTAATTCACACCTGCAAAGTGAAGTACTTGCAAAGCGCGTAGATTACATCCTTGTGTACAAGTTTAGGTTTGTCTAGGTGTAACAAGCGGTTAAAATGCGTGTGTATAGGTAATATGCAGTTTATGTAAAAATCACGTTTTGTAAGAAAGAATATATTTTTATAGTGCTCAGTCATTTCATGACAACTTGGCACGCCACAATGGTCTAATTGGTTTTTTAAAAGTATATACTTCAACGAATGAATTTTTAGTTTTTTACAAATGTGATATTCCCCACGAATATTGAGTATTTGATTAACTATTAAGCTCGACAATTGGTTTAGTTCATGGTTTTCATTCAGAATGAGTACTTGAGGAATTATAAGTGTTTATGTTGTTCAACTTTTGATAATACAGCACAGTTAACACGTGTATACATAATTATTGACGACATCTCTATTGTCAACAGCCGGGAGTGACAGGCCAGATTATAGGATTAACACTATCAATTGTGTCGCACAGTTTTTTGGCATGATACATGATAAATTCAACATGTAAAGTCCTCAAATAAATAAATCATGGAATCATATTTAAATCGAAACTAAAAAGTAAATTGACTCATTGAAAACATTTAGCACTCGCAATTTTATGATAAAAGTGACAATTTGACCAATCCATGTTTGATGTGAGTTTGAAATGGTGATAAATGATAGCATTATGTAATTGTTTACGACATGAAAATAAATGCTTAAAATCTTTTACAATCATGAACTCTTGCATTTATTTATAGAGATTATATAATATAATCAATTATGAGAAATTTTTATTGTATACATAATTCAATTTGCCCAATTACGATAAAATTTTCAAATGGCCGGAACAACTACTGTTTCCCTTGATGTCAACAAATTTCTTGGGTCATTCCTTACTTCACTGGTAACGAAATGAACCTCCACAATCCAAACTCCAGGAATTGCATTAATGGTGAAAAGGTCTCTTAGAACTTCTTCCTCATTATTATTAAAAAACCACTTGACCTCCAACTTTTCCCCCTCCGTTCGGGTTCCCAACTCTCGAAGCTGACCCAACTTAAGCGTGTTCACTGTAACCTCTCGTGTTCCGTTGGAAGTTTGATTGGACACCTCGACACCGTCAATGAGCGATATTCTCTGTAGAAACTGAGACCACATACCTTCCTGGCAAACTGGACAAAACTTTTCATGTGTCATATTCCGCATCAGACAACCAGCATTAGTTGGACGGAAGCTCTTGATACGCCAAACATCCCAGGTTGGATATGCAGATACGTGGGTATTGTCAGCCACGAATTCTTCTTCATTTCCAAACTCATGCAGCGTAATGGAACAAATCATTCTTGGAATACTTGGGTTCGTTGGATTGGTTTTTGTACGAACTGCAAGCATGCAAAATATTTCACTCTAATCTTTGAAAAAACACGCAATGACAATGACAATATCAACATAAAAGCGAACATGCCTGTAAAGTTGTGGGTTCCACGTGTAAACCCTTGATTGCCAGACCAGCTATAAAATTCTCGATCATCGAATCCAGTCGTTTTCCACGGCAAGACCTCGCCATCTAAAATAAATTCCAGTGAATCTTCTTCTGCTGCGGCACTAACGGAGGTGAGAAGGTACCAGCGGTTGAAGTTTCCGTCGGAAGTAAAAGTGAAAGATCTTGCTCCCTGACTGAGGTCGGCCCAAGGATACTGCAGTAATCTATAAATTGCTTTTTCTTCTCGTTTGGTGCCTGTAGTCAACCACGACGTCCATCCAAGAGATGCAACCGTTCTAGCAGCATTCACGCCAGAGTAAACCTGGCCGTTATCGTACTCCTGAAATGATGGTTATTATGAATTATAATATTTTGAGGAATGAAAAATTTGTTTGAAAACTTGTGAAATGCATCTTCTGCCCACCTCGCCAACGTCCACGAAATTATGTCCCATTTCATGTCAATTTCATGAAATAACAAAAAGAAAAACTAATACAATAAACCGAAAAATAAATTAATCCCCTTCTATGTAAGATTTTCTATAAAATAAAACCTAAGAACCACGGTTCCCGTGCGAGCACTCTTGGTTGAAATGACAAATTCTCCTCCAAGGCCCCCATAAAAGTCATCATTGCCAATAATGCTGGGGTAGTCACATCCTGATTCTCCAGTTAAGCGGCATCTGTGGAATGCAGACATATATTTAGGTATTTCTGAATGTTCCATAATGCATTACTATGAAATAAGAACAATAATTATAAGAGGGCTTACGTTTGACGAGCAAACTGGGCGTTCCCAGTAAAGATACCTCGAAGCTGGCCACTTTCCCGGTATAAACGAAACGGTGTATTTTTAGGGCCATTGTATCCTATCCCTGATTCCTGGCTTTCAACACAAATTGCCCAAATGTTAAACAATGGCAAATAGCTACTGAACGTTTGTCCCTGGAACATATCTGCAAAGTTCAATTTAGGCAATTGAAAAATAGCATTACTTTCCCAACCATTGTTTATACTAAAATAAGCCAAAATAAATACCTGTAGTTAAACGGTTCATGTCAGCGAAACACTGCTCTTTCTCTTCTGCCGTGTAGCCGTCTCCCATGAACACTACATCAATACGATTTCTCTGATCGCCCCCATCAACAATCTTTCTGATTTCAGGATCTGCTAACACCACACCTTCATCATCTATAGAGGGTCCTATTTCCAGAGGTTTCACACGTTCTTGGGTCTTACAACGTGATTCTACAAATGCGAGAGCAGATAAGTGCTTCTTTGCGAATACCTCGATAATCCTGGCGTCACTTTGAAGTTCAATTGTAGTGTCAGTTGGTGACTTGATTGCAAGTTTTGCAGAAAACTTGAATTCATTTTCGTCGTCAGTCTCAAAACCTCTATATTTTGCGATAAAATCGTCTTCCAAAATAATACAGGAGTGATCTTCCTCTGGGGACTGGCGAAATTTGATATGATACGCTTGACCGTTACTGAAATTAAGTTGAATGAGAATTTATGCAACAAAAATTAAAATTTTATATTTGTTCCTTTCAAGATTTTAGAGCTCTTAAAATACATGAAATTAACCATTGTATAGGTTTTGGTCTCACATTTGGGCCACCAAGGCAAGCAATACAATTAAAAGACTTGGATGCATCATGATCACCAATTTGATAAGGAACAGCAGAGTGATGTATTTTTCGGTCTATTTTCCTCAATAGCAGAGGATCAACTACATGAAAATTTTTACCGCATCTTATTAAATTGAATGTACTTAACATACCTAAAAGCATACACTACAAGTTAACACCATTATTGCAAATTTAGCGATAAAACGCAGACACCATTAAGTTTTAAATTACGTTTGATGCTGTCAAATGTGGAATATAGTTGATTGTATTGTCTGCTTTCTGGTAAAGAACTTTCAATTGATAATTGACAGCTTGGTCAGTATGTCAAGTTAAGTTTGAATATCATTTTTGTGTAAACAAAAGTCCCTGAGATTAAACGTATCATATTATTTTCAACCTTGGAAAACAAATGGAATAACACGTTTTTGCCCACCACAGATTATATTGGATTTGTGTAGTTTTTATAATGAAGTGTTTGTAATTACATTGGTTATGTTTAAAATGAAGATTTGTGTTGATCAAATCATTGTTTTCACTAATCAGATAGAAGGTAAATCCATAACATTTTTTGGACATTTTGACAACTATTTTGACTCGATGATTACCCAAAACCCGAGTCTTTTACCAAAAACTAGGTGTTCTCGACAATCTGGGTTGTATTTGGTAGATTTGAGGTAAAACTCAATTGACAGATACAAATTGGTGAACTTATAAAGCATTAGAGTGCAAGGCGTATGTTAACGTACCATATATCGTTAAAATTATTCATTAGAGCATGTATATTTCGCGATGTAAAACTAGATGATAATTTTTTTTAAACTATGGCATTTAAAAAGCTATTGATTGGTTACAGCAGAAAGACTGATATAGATATATATATATTGTGTGTGTGTGTAGTAGTGAGGAAAATCTTGTTTCAAAATTCCGAGCATTTCAGGTATTAATTTTTTAAATGATTATGATGATATTGAAAATTGTGGCAGTGTTTTGATGACGAAGATAAACACACGCACACTGTGCAACTTTATGAAATAAGTGAGACAAAGGTGAAATTGAGATAGACAGAAACAAATTTTGCGTATGAATTTATCTCAACCAGAAATGAATAGAATGAACTAATTTTGTGTAGCAACAACAAGCAAAAACTTGATTTTACACGTTACGCTACCAAATATGACATAATTATCACATCACTCTAAAGGACGCAATATAACTCGATTAGGAGGGACTTAAGAGATACTGTACTTTTCTCAGAGAGTTTTACTTCGTTGTTATGTACTAGATAAGGCATATAGGCATTATAAGCGTTATTTGAACTGTTTTTGCTCAAAGCTTTATATGATTGCCAACGTTCCTTATGGATATGCTTTAGTGCCATATTTTGTGCACAATGTTGAACAACAAGGTTTTTGTGACGAGATAGATAAATACATGCATACAATAATTCTTAAATGAGTTTTCAAAAAAAGCACGATAGTGAAGCTAAACCATTTGTCATGATTTTGACTCAATTTTTTGATTTCCATACACTTGTAGCGGCCAATGCTATTATGCCAACGTTTGTTTTACCAACGTTTCAAGTGTGCATGCATGCCAAAAATGTTCTTTGCTACATGAACTTTTGTTTCTTTCAGTTTCAGCTTATGCAGTTTCTACAACGGATTGATAAAGGCCGTTGCAAAAACAGGAAATGAACTAAAAGTATCTAGAAATTATAACTTTATATGTAACACAAGGAATGAATTACCATTTCAAATTACAGTCAATGCAATTGCAACAACATTTTAAATCATGTCTTATTTCTTGATCAAATTGACTTAAGAGTTAGAATGTACGAAGCAAATGCTTTTACTATATCCGAAACAATTTCAATCATATGTAATTTTTAATTAACATTGCGTAAAACTTACAATACAAGTACTCTGAAACCATGTCTAACTCACCAATTTATTAGAAGAAGAAAAGTTATAAAATGGCACTCACCATTTTGTTACCCATATCCCCGGAATTTGCACTCTTTCTCATCCGTTTTAGCTCCAAAAAATTGAAAATTTGTAAAAAGTAAATAAATCCAATGATTTACGAACATAAAAGCAGAAAAATTATTTTTGTGTTGATTTGAAAAGCGACAAGAAAAATTAAATATATACCTTTAATTACTTGTAATTTGGAACTATGCTATGGTTATTGGTAGGAAGGTGCTCCTAAATGTCCGGATGAAAGTAGTTGGGGAAGGAATGAAGCTAAAGGTACCCATATGACAGACAAGATAACGCTACTCTCTTTTTTCTCCTCTTCTTCTCTCTGAAGACAATCAAACCGCAAAAAACTCACCACATGCATAAATTTGAAATGCAAAACATGAAAACTAAAATCTATGACCAAATAGAAATGTATAATATTTTGAGGCTTCATCCAAGCGCTGACACAGTTTATGCTTCTGATTCAGGTGCTCATAATAGATAGAAACTTCTGTATGAAGTTCTGAAAGTCAGAAGTCAAATTCTGAAATGAGCCTTACCACCAAAAACTCTCTCATCAGAGGTGGACTAAATGCTGATCGTTCATGTGGTTATCTAAAAATGTTCCAAAGGCTTTTCAAGATTTAAGTATTTTACTTATTTTTATAAAAATTAGTTGACGATTTGATATTAAAAATTTATCAGCCTTTAAGCAGGTTTGTTACTCGTATTTCACTTCTCAGAACTAAAACCTAAAAACAAAGTGTGCAAAATTATTAGAAAAGTGGTAACAAAAGCTTCGGTCCGGTATTAAATTAACTTATATTAAAATTCATATAAATTGAAGGTCTATAGGTCTAAATCATTAATGCATGCATGCATTTTAATGTAAAAATGTAAAACAAGAGTAGGTAATATATTATGCATAACTATAATGTGAAACTGATCATAGAAACGTAGCTGAATGTTGACAACCGACGAATTTGATCAGTATTTGAAAATAATTGCAAACATACGGAAACCCTGACATAAATATATCTCAAAGACATTAATATTTTTATACTATGGTTGGTTACATTTATACAATAATTAACTTTTTTCTTGTGCTTGCAGAAAAGTAGAATCTTAAATTATATATTTAAATCAAAATTATTAGAGTTACATCGACCAATTTAAATTGTTATACAGCAAGCTAAAAGTATGATTCAACAGCATGTAGTCATGAAGTCTTCATTATAATTAATCCCATCATGCGATAAGCGTACAAATATACTGTATTTTTTGTGGTATAATATTGAATTTATGAAATTAAAACTATTTTATTATTAGCTTACCTTTCTAAAAGTAGAATATATTCAGGACCGTAAGTTTCGCATAACGATTACTTAGTTCACGGATTTCGCAAAGGTTATCCACATTTTATTTTTTGCTATCATTAGGTTGAGTAGTTTTATACTTCTTCACAATTTGTCCCCAATTTCATACGCTCACAGAATTGAAATGGCAACTCCTCTTCTTTGGAAGGCTTATGAGTTTGACCAGTCAATATATGGGAGACTTTTATATCCCCATAAAGTATCAATGGATATCAGCAAAGAAAAATTTGTTCTGGAAAGAAACCATTGGAAGCTGATTCCTTTTTACATTGGCTCAGCGAATATCCTTTTAATGACTTCATTTGGTTGCTACATAATCCTAAATTTTCTGTTTTGTGATAACTCATTCCCACTGCACTTTGTTCTTCTTACAGCTCAGTTACTCTTCGTGTTTGTCTTCACAAGCTGCCTGAACTATGTTACAATAAAGGATGGTAACATACTTTTTGAAAGAGTGATAAGTGATCTTTACAAATTTGAAAGAAAACTAAAACATGACAAAAGAATCTTTGGGTATGCTGTTAGCATTCCTCGAAAAAAGCTACTTGTTCAAGGTAAAATATCAAAAAATGAAATTAAAATATTAAAAGTGATAACCCGTATAGACGAGAAATTAAAACGAGTATTGAAAATATAGTTTTAAATGGATTTTTGAGTTTATGCCCAACAACTTTCACTGTTTATATCATTGCTGGAATTTTGAAACTTTTTTGCTTATTTCAGAACTCAAAACATATATTCGGAAAGACAAATCAACGGATGTTCTAGGACTGCTGATGCATGCAATGGTAATAATTTTAGTTACTGCTGGAATGACGGTTGGAATAGTAGCAGTTGCTTTTGATTTTGACCCAACCGTTGCAGTTTTTGGAGGATTGGGACATTTTGGACTCTTTATGCGATTATTTATGGCACAGTGGGTAGGGCTTGAGACCTCAAGATCTCTGATCGCATTCCTACTTCCAACTGTGTCTATGTTTAATGTTTATCGTAGTTGCTTTCATATGATCAAAAAAATGCCTCCTAACGAAGAAAGTCTAAAATGTTATGAGGAGTTGCAGTGTTTAAGTCAAATTGGTTTTAAGCCTGTGAGAGATGTAGCTGCAATCCTAATGGGACAGGGTTTCATAATGAGTATACTAGGTGCGTGGATATTACTGGAAGGGTGGAAAATTTTTCCTAAAGTAGTACATATTTTCATGTCTTTAATCACTGTTAATACTTATATTGTGATATTCGAAACATTGCCACACGTTGTGGCTTGTCAGGAGTTAAGTGAGTACTTACTTAATTCACACTGGCCCAAAGAGGCTTTTGGATACTATTGGAATAAGGATTTTCTTCGCAGAAGTTTTCGAAAGGATTATCGTATTTGGAAGAAAATGCTCACTGCACAAAGACCAATTACATTTTATTATGGATCTGCGGCATTCGATAAGGATACAAAAACCAGTTTTTATTACAACATATTTATGAATACAGTTAATGTAATTCTTATGACTTAAATTATGAAAGATGGAATTATTATATGCATTTACTTGAATTCACTTCTTGTTAATTAGAATATATTGTGTCTGTAATATTTTATTCTTACATAGTTTAGATGCTAAAAGAATTATGAGATGATTTTGAGCAATCATGACAGCTCTAAAATAGCTACTATTTAATGAGTTTTTGTTTAAATTGGAACAATTAAAATCACTTTTTATATTATCTTAGTTTTTGTGAATAAATGTTACAAATGCCTTCAAATTATTTTAGGTTTATTATGTAAACATACATAAATATTATTTTACATTTTGATCTGGCGCGTTGGATAAGCAAACAACAACTTTTTTTATTAATGTGGTAAGTGATATTCTAGTCAGAATAGTTCAAAAATAAATGCTTGCAAATTAATGGTTTTGTATGAAGCTATAAAGTTTGAAGAAAGCACAAACATCTAATTAAAAATACGTATTTTCATATCAAGAACACTGTTGATAACTTGGTACTTCTGTATTTATAACTGTTGTTTTTTCAAAATGCGGAATACAACGTTTCAGAATACAATTGTCAGCGATATGAAGATATAATGTAATTAGTATGTGTCCATGTCAACATAACATGCCCGAAGTGATTTCCCAGTGTTTGAACCGCAACTTTTTCCAAGTAATTTATTCGGGATGCATTCCAACTTCTTACGTTGTTATTATTTTCGATCGATCACGGATGCCCTCATAAAAACCACAAATCGTGTCCGTTTGGTTTTTGGTTTAGTTAATGTATTTCGTCATTTTTCAATAATATTTGCTTATATAAATGTAAAATTCATTTGCGGTTATTCTAAGAGATGGTTTTCAATTTATATTATAATCATACGCTACTCTGTAAGTAATTTTTTATACAAAATGACAAATATATTATATTACTGTGATACCGACCAGATCAATTTGTTATTAAAACATGTTTACTAGCATATTAACACACGCAAATTTTTACATCAAGTCTCTGATACTAGCTAGCAAATTTATAGCTTAACAAGTAAGTTTTGGTATGCTTACGTAAACATTTTACGGAGGAACGAAGATTTTTTTTAAGAGTAGAATTTAGTCAGAACATGTTTTACCATGATCTCATATCGCATTTGGTTTTATAAATTTTAAAAGCTTTACTTAGAGCTCATTTTGTTACTGCGTCTAGTAAATTACAGCTCTTTTGGCTGTTCTAAGTTTTTACTGATGTACTTAAAAATGGAAGGAACAGAAAACATGCTTACCTGTACAAACGTAAAATGGGGAAATTTTGCAAGAGTTATTGCTCATGTTGATATGGTAAGCGAAAACTTTGTGAATGTCAATTTTTTAAAAGTAACTACTGATATATAATAACATGATTTTGTAGTATATTTCAGCAATTACTTGTTTGGGACTATCCCTATTATTTGCATGTATGGCAGGATTTGGAGATGTGATAAAGGAAAATGCAAAACTTCTATACATACGAGATCTGCAATCCATTGTTTTGGTATTCAAAACAGAGATCTAAACCAACTTTTACATAATCAAAACAGGGATATTTTTACTAAAAACATTTCAATGTCCGGTTTTATAGTTGTTGGAGTGACTTTCTGGGTCGTTGTGAGTCTTTTAGCTACGCTGATACTCTTTGAAATTTCCCTCTCACTTAACTTAATTAATCAATTTGAATCCGGACAAAGTACTGCTGAAGCTCTGAAACTGTCAACAACCTGGCGCACAATTAGTATTTTTCGGATTGTCCGTGACATCATGGGCTTCCTTGTAATTGCCCAGTTTTGGTTTGGTTTAATTATTGTTTTTTTCCAACTTGGCGTGATCTGTCTAGCAGAATGTTTTATCAATGAAATCAAGGCAAATATTAAACATGCAGATGAAAAGTGTGCAATGACACGTGCTGAGGACAACACTCAAATGTTTCAAAGTAGTAGTGGTTATTTCTCACTGAACTTGTTTGATGTTGGAATATTCACTCACAAACAATACGAAAATATGCCATATGCTGTTTTAAAGTAGTAGCAGTAAAATTCTTTTAAAATAGTTGCTTCTAACTCTTTTATTTTATTAGTTTTTAAGAGGGTATAAGTTCATCATATAATTATTAGATTATTATTAGTGGATTATTCTATTTGAAGGAAATGAATTGGTTTCATATTTATGAAATAAACTTAACAAAGAATAGTTACTCCAAAATGTTGTTTATTTTCACCATGCATAGAAGTAATAATATTACACACTTGGTTTTGTGCCTAATTATGGCAATATATCTATCGTCTGGATTTCATTTTCCGACAGTTCAACTGACGCTATAAAATGATGAGTTAAAGGTTTAGATGAAAACTCCGGTCTAGTTGTATCTGATGGCGACACTGCAGGTTCAGTTCGCCAACAGCTCAAAATTTTCATTTTAATCATGAGAACATGTGTTAAGCTTTTTTCTATTGCAAAAATTAGGGTTGCTACAATTTGACCTCCAAACAATGTGAGAAATACTAATAAGATATTTCCTTTCATACTGGGAGCAACAGGAATTTGATCGATTTCATTACGAAATACACGTTTGTGCAACATCTTTGACCACCATTCTAACACGCCGATTTCAGAAAATGAGAGTATTCTTCTTTGCGTGTGTGGAGGAATTATACCAGAAAGAAATACACCCACAAAATATTTGCCTAATGTATCCTTTCGAATGTCTACATACGCATCCTTTCGTTCCATCAAAATATTTTGAGCATACGTATGACACAAATTTTCTGGTAACGCTACTGCAACTTTATCACATTTGTTGAAAGTTGCGTTTAAGTTGTGACTGTCCACTTGCAAAACTTTATTGTTGACCATACTAATTCGGTGATTCCAATAGTCGTCAATGGTCACCATCTCAGCAAAGGTGACCTTTATACCTGGATGTATTTTAGTAGCGTTAATAATATGTGAATAGTGAATTGCACGTTTGTCGCCTATTCTACTTCTAGCAAACCAGTTTTCACTCTTTTCGTGCAAAGTCAACTCGGTCCAAAATGAATATTCATAATATGAGGTTATTTTAGTGGCCTGATTTTGTTTTATGTCAATTAGCTTTGTAGGCACCGATTCTACATGGAATTTTCCCCCAGCTATCCGACTGTAAATGCTAAAATTGTTCTCAATTATCTGCTCAAATGTCTCATATGGAACTCGTCTTATAGGTGCTACCACATTATACATATTTGCACCTTTATATGCGTTGCTAATAACGACCGCTAAAATGACAAATACCAGAATTGGAACTTTTGTCTTGTAAAATTTTTTCAGTGAGATTCCCTGCTCAAGCATAATTATAAGCATGGAGACATAATTGCACAGTATATTCTTTAATGATATTGGTTCCATTGATGCTAGTGCAATAGATTCAAATGCCACCACTGTAATCAGGGCTACCCAGGTATACATATCAAATATATTGAAAAGTTCTTGGAATGCCAGAGCTTCAGTAGCTTTCTTATCACAACTTACAAATCGTATTGTAGTAGCTTCGTCGGGAATAATTAATGAAAAGTGTCGATTTACCTGAAGCCCTAAAACCGTTTGAATGTAAGCGCGTACGCGAAAGTCAGAAGTATAGTTAGATTTCAAATCATAGGGAGATGAAACTTCTATCTCTCCATTTTTGCAAAGGCCATTTACCATTTCATAACTGTAGTTTTTCATAATGTAATCAAAAGATTTGACAAACAGAAACTCTCCCAGTTTAAGACGAGATTCTGAATAGGCTTTAGTCCACAACAGGTAGTTATTGCAGTCAGCGCAGCATATATTTTCTAACTTGACAGCGTATTTAGGGAAGCCCTTGTAAGCTTTGGGTAATTGGTCAATCAAATGCCAATGAATACGAGCTGAAATATCTTGAAATCCGTTTTCTGACAATTTATAAATACTCTGCATGCTCCACTGATGAATGTCGTGTGCGGTTGTTGTTATCATCAGGTCGTCATTGTGGTCAATGAAAACAGTGTACAACTCCACACTTAGCAGTGAAGCATTTGATCGCATGGCAACTGCAAATAGATCAAGCTGTGTACAAATGTCTGCTTCCCCATGTTTATAGATTCCTCCAAACCATTTTTGGAAATCCGGTTGACCTAATATTTCATCCTCTAAATACAATATATTGAAACGAACACTAGAGTCTAGCACATTGCTTAGATGTTTCATGTCATTTTCAATATTATATGAGGTGGTAGGATCCCTATTTCCAAGTTGACAGCCTACGTTATATTCCCAAAGTCGAGGAAACCATAAGTTACTATGATAAGTTAAAACTGATATTTTGTCTTGATATTTTACAGGAGAAAAGATGGCCAAACTCACTTCACAATTCCAACCTCTCGACTCAGAAACATACAATCTCTTGACAATTTTAAAACTCCAGTCGGTTTCATAGTTTGGGTAGTGGGCAAAAACAAAGTATTTGGATTTGTTGCTGAGCAACCTAAAAACATCTTGAAATCGTCGTTGTTCAGCGATTTCTGCTTGTACCCAAGTAGGCATTTCATCATCATAAAATGCAGAATATAAATATTTCGTAGTTATACGCCGTAGCAACACTGGAAAATTGAAAAAGGGATGGATATTTATGTTTCCAAAGTTTGTTATTTGAATAAAACAATTGGCATTTGCAAATGGAGCTAGTACGGAAGATATATTAACATAGTCTGATTGTGCATTCAGAACACAGTTTTTGCCCATGATTTCAATGGAAATCTTTAAAACAACGATATGTAACACAGCTAAGCAGCCCCTACAAGGGTAAGACGATTTCTTAATAAAGTTATATGCCATTTTGTGAATATCAAGGATTCAAAGGTAAATTCGTAGCCGCGGCAAACGGAACCAATCAATGTTTTTAGAAACAATCTCTTGATGTTTGTTAAAATAATGCTCTCATTTATCGCACTGTGCTGAGTCATTACAGTTTAGATTACTTGATAGACTCTTCATTTAGGTAAGTATTGTAAAAAAAATGTCAGACATAGATGGACACACGTAAAAGTAATCGTTGTAATTTATTAATTAAACATTTGAATAGTAGCTTATATAATTAATTTACACGTGCGGGAAAATAATAGGTAGATTTTTTTACTTAAGAATACAATGTAAATACATTAACTACAAATGTTTTCCTTAAATATATAAGAGGTATTCAAATATTTGCAATGCAATCAACGTTTAATTGACAAAAAACACTGACAGCTTATTTAAAATGTAATGTTATTTGTTTAAATATATTATCTTTCTAAAAAATAATGTTTATGCTCATTAAATTTTAGTTTGAAACTGCATTGATGAATTCACTTTAAGTATTGGTTTTTATAGAAATGTTTTTGTACACGTAATACCAACCGTTCAAACACAAAAACAACCGTCGTTAATGCTAGTCCAAATGAGAGATTCAAGCATAAATAATGAAATGATGATGGATTTATATGTTTAGGAATTTTAACCGTATTTACTGTATTCATAAAGGTTCCATTAAGGTTTTCTTTCGCCCACCATTCTAGAATGCCAGTAGATGGCAAAACACTAATTCGTTTTCGAAGATAGGGCAGAAAAACACCTGAAAAGTGCATGGTTAAGAAAAAGTTTCCTACCGATTCTCTTCCAACGTCAATAAAAACATGTTTTCTACGTTTATAAATTTCATTGAAGTAGACCCAACAAAACCTAAGTGGGAGTGCGACAGCAGTCATGTTGCATTCAACGAGTTTTTGGATTAAATTAATTTCTTCAGCCATATATATTTCTCGTGGTGGCTCCAAAATATCATAATTCCAGCCCGTTTCCATAAGTTTGGGAATATATTTCATATTTTCAGGATGCACGTAGCTCATTATAGCAAGATCCCGAAATGACGTAATGCCCTTTTCACCATTGTCAACCTGATCTCGAATTTCAGCACCCCTTAGGTAAATTGAAACCTCGGATAATATGAAGAATAAGCATCTTTCCGCAATCAGCCTAATGAAATCAGGTCCATCCTCAACAAGCTGAAAGTGATTCAATTCTTCGCATTTTGACTCCCCTCCACCAAAGCGACTCAGTATTGAGAAGTTGGAGTTGACTAATTCGGAAAATGTTTTATGTGGAATTCGTCTGCTAATCATGACAGTTTTTGATATGTTTACATATATGCGTAAAGCAAGTAATAACACCATAGTTATTGGTAGTCCAGTTGAAATGTGTGTGTATAAGTTGGTACTTTTTACCTTTTCGACTCTAATTGAGAGATATTTTAAAACAAACAGAATTGAAACTCGCCAAGAACTTTCAGTTAAATAAATGTGTTTGATTTTAACAAAGAGCTTTTTACTGATCACGGCAATTGTTAACGTAAGAATGAAAATACCAAGGGCAATTGCTTCATAAAAGTGTTCAATGCGTAGATGTTCAAATACTTTATTTCGGTGAAATCTTTGTTCGCAACTAATAAACCGCATAGAGGATCCAATATCAGCTATCACCAGTGGATAGTATTTTGTTATCTTTATACCAAGGTGTGTACTGATATATGCATAAGTCATAAAGTTACTCGAAAATGGTAGATCTGAATACTTGGAAACTGGAAGATATGTATGATTTCCAATCAAATATTTAAAAACGTCAATATAAGCTAATGTTACCCATTTGAGTGTTGAATTTGTGACTCCATATCCCCAAAATGATGATGGAACAACTCGATACTGCATACTTGTTTTATCAACAAAGTTCCAATACAATCGAATTTTATTATCATGATGTTGTTCCTCAAAGGCATTTTGCATGTTGAGTGTGCTCCAAAGTGGAAAAGGCAAAGAAATGCTAACAAATATGCGGTTTTTAGTGTTTGCACAGCCCAAGCAAATTTTGTAGAGTCTAAAGGTATATTTCTTTAGAAATACAGATAGAAAAAGGTTCATTGTTGTAACTAGTTTGTCTTGCTTAGAACTGATGGTTTGTTCAATCCAGTTGATTATATCGTCAGTGTTGAGTTCAGTGTCAATGTATAAAATGTTAATTTTATAAACAGAATTTAAGGCATAAGATGCCTGTTCCAAATTATGTGCAGAATGTTTACTTTTTGATTGATGGTACCAAAATTCAGGAATGCCTAAAGGAGGCTGTTGAAGTTGAACGAAACCATTAGATCTGTATATTACGGGCCTCCAAAGTAAGGTTGGAGGATATATTTCTATATCAACTTCGCAATTCCAAAGTCTTGAATGTAAGATGTACAACTTTCGATTGGTCTTTGGTGTGAACTCTTTCTGTTTGAGTGAATCGGGTGTTATTACAGTATAACTTGTTAAGTTTTGAAGCATCTCAAATAAATTAAATTTAAGTTTTGTAATTTTTGCAATGTTTTTTGCAAACCATGTCAAAATAGGGATTTGGCCATAGGAATTTTTCATAAATCTTAGAGCAATATCACGTAAAATGACAGGATAAGTTGAGGGATAAATTTCACAGCTTTGATAATTTATGAACTTTATAAGACAGTTTTGCTTCGCAAAAGGATGGATTAAAGTGGAAATACTTATTTCACATAAGTTTTTTGGTGACGTTGTATATCTTTTAGGAAAATGGTATTTTAAAATATTTTGCTCGACTGCTTTGAAATCTTGTCTGAATTCAAATTCGTATTCGTAGCAGTTACCTAGAGTAAGCAAGTAACACCATGCTAGAAGATGTTTGAATGCAATGCGTAGTTGAGGATTCATTCCTTGAGTTTCTTCTTAATATTCGAAGTCAGTTTCTTTGTTTTTGCAGACAGTGATAATTACTACGGTTAAGATAGTAAATGGAAATCGAATTCTCCCATTGCTGTACAAAAATTTAAACAGTACTATAAAACAAAGTTGTTGATAAAAATGTATCTGTGTAGAACATTATTGACAATGCATAGAAATTACTGCTTTGCTGGGAAAATACTTCATTATGGTCTTAGTTTGAAGCAAATTTAATTAATATGAGTTAACTGTTTATTTTATACTTAAAAGTTCCGATTGGTATTTTATTTGGAGTATTGAGCTTGTGTTTGCAAAGACATACATAATGATTTACAGTAACAAAATGTTTGACTATGCTTATTCCAACAACCCTATTAGCACTCTGGCAACATGGTTTTTATAACACTTCAGAAATTATTATTTAGACGGAATGGTTCTCAAAAAATGTTTCATTAGAAAATACTTGACAAACCAAAGCTGTTTTTGTTTACTATTAGTTGATATAAAAGTGGTGATGCTCAAATTATTGTATGCTATCCCCAGAAATGGAAGTTATCTCTTACAGTATTCAATGTCAGATTGGTTAATATTAAGCGAATTGTTATTTTAATTCAGTGTAAATTTCAAGTTTTAAAATTGGTTTATTTCTGTTTTTATGAAATCATTTTCTATGATACTACAGTTAAATAATTTATTTTAGTCTCATCTTACATACATGCAATTCAAGCTTAAAGAGAGAACTTGCTGCAAGTAGATTGTTTATATTGAATAAGAAGTTGCGTAATAAAATGAATCGTCACACGTTGTACATTAGTACAAATAAATAACGTTGCTGTTATGAACTTGCATGTAGATTAAAAACGCTTGAAATTGCGTCAAATTTTGGTGATATAACATTGTCTACCTAATTAAATAACATAACACCTCATTAGATATAGGTAATTACTTTTTTGCTAATGTATAATGAGATTATCCTATCATGCAACTACTTGACCAAAACTAGACAATTTAATCGTAGATACCAAACTCAAATCACTTAAGGTATCTAATAGACTACAACGAGCGAAAAAAGTATATCACAAATTGACCATCAGTTCACAACAAAAAATTCTCACTTGATTCCAACTTAAATATGACTTATTTGGACATTTGTGGTTACAAAAGAACAAACCTGGCTGATCACTAAACATTTAAACCGAAATGATTGGAATGCTATAATATCAAAATGACATGTTTAATGGCCAATTAACTCATTATACAATAACGAATTGTTATAAATTGATTAATTCAATAGTACGTAATCACTACTATTATCATCAGTTACTCATGTTATTTTCGTATATGAAGTAGCTAATGGTTATTGCCTTTCGTTATGATAATTGGAGAGCAAAAATAGCTAAATATTACTAATGGCATTACATGATAGTAATTACACAATGGAATACACACTGTAAAGGAAATGGTTAAAACGAATTTACTTTAACTGTGGCACAAAAGCAGACACCTAACAAAAGTAGTAGAACATTAATTGTAAGTTTTATATTTTCAAGCTTTGGAGACAAACTCAAGCCATGACACGCATCATTGTTGCCTCCTTACTATGCGTCTGTGTTGCAGTCGTCTTGGTAATTTTAAAAATTTAAAATTCCTCATAAATCTCTCTCTTTAAAGAAACGCAGAAAACATTATTGTTTTTCAAATGTAAATAGGCAGCTCCATTACCTCCCCATAAGCCACAACCACGAGCGCCCATTCCATCAGCCAAAGCTGCAAGCACAGCGGCTCGAACAACTGTAGTACAAAGACGAATTACGCCACCTCGACCTCCAACACCTGTTCGAACAACAGTCACTCAACACCGAGGTTCAATGTCACTACCAACACCAAAACCGCCTGTACCTGTGCACCCACCTGCTCCGGTAGCTCATGGCTAGAGAGAATTAGATATAGGATTTCAAAATATTAATCAATATGGTGTCAAATAATATGACGCTCATGATGACGAATTACAGATCCATCCTGTCTATAAACCGTTTTTATACATTTTTTGTTTATTGTTTTAGCTGTGAATGAGAGTAATAAATCAATATATAAAACTCACAAATGCATGAAAAGAATGAACAATTAGAACTTTTTATCATTGAGTGTATGAAATAAAGCTCATCTTTGTCTGTCCTAAAGCGCATGTACTTAAGCATCACAATAATTTAAATAGACTGTCAATGAAGTATCAGACAGAGTGTCACGCAGATATTGCCAAACACAAATCGCCAGTCTTGTTTTTTTTTTCATTTCAAGGGTTAAAATGTGCACACACGTTTCTGTGGATTATAAAATATCAAAGCCAAAAAGATCACATTACCTATTAAAAGATTTCATATTACAATACAGAAGCTCATTTTGCTATAAGATTTCACTTTCAAAATATTACGTGGTTCATAAATAATATGCTTTTAATAGTCTTAAGGAAAGCAAAGTTATTTTAATCAAATAAGCTAATCAATATCACAACTGAAACAAAATTCTAAGATTTTAGAACAATTTAGTGGTACTACAAAATCCAGATGTCAACAAAATCATTTTGGTAAATGAGTTATGAAGTAACCATAGTGTTTTCAAGCAATTATTGACAGTATGAAACTCTAATGTTAATCTTGAAATCTAAAACACAAGCAATGAAAATTACTACTATTATTCGTTTTCAACCCAATCCTCAATTATTTAATGAGTTTACTATTTCAAATTTGAAATTTATGTACAAATCAAGCTCAATACATAATAGAGATAAAATGGTATACAGAAAATCCAATCCATTTGAATAATTATGGAAGTAGCAGAGGAAAGTACATTTACAAATTGGCTTCATTTTGTCACATCTCCGCTTATCCGCGCAAAACGCTTATAATTTTGCTAATGCTCTCCATTTTTCTAAGGTAAAAATTTTAAAAAATAACAACTTTTTAACAATTTCGTATTATATCTGCCATATAATAATGCTTAACAAATATTCAAACAAATTAAAAAAATCCGGTAATTGTCAATTATTAGGGAAGCAACATATTTTCAATTATTTTAAACTAAAAGCCCAGGTAAGTTGCTAAAAAAAATTATATTGGAGTTGGTTAGAAAATGATTAGTGTGATCTTTTCACTTCAAGTTTGCAAAACACAAAAGTTTAAGTAAAAATGTCGCTAACACAAGCTACATTTCAGACACTGAATCTAATCCAGAAATTCCTTGCTACGCCTTATATTGTTCAAAAACCCAAAAATTGTCTCGTTATCAATCCATTTTATCATACTGTAACTAATAAGTTGCTTACTTTTTGCGTATCTGTAAATTTAGTATTCGTAGCTATTATATCTTTCTTAAGAATACACATGCTAGTCCAACAATGGAAGTCGAGTATACACACTACAAATACGGAGAATGAGATTATAGTCAACTGCATTCTAATTTTTTCAACGGCGATAGCTTTATCAGCAATGATATTTGTTACAAATCATTGTGAAGAATTCGTCACATTAATTAATCAAAGGTGTTCCTTAATATCCAGTACTTCAGCTGCAGATCGTAATTTCTTGTTGGGAGCTCATTGTATCAAGGCAATGTTTATTTGTTTTGTTCCTTTAATCCCAGCAGTCATGATATTCCCGTTTATCTACGATGTGGATCCCTTCCAAATGATTTTTGGAAACACAAACTTACACAAGCTAATTTCAATGGCATGCTACACATGTTCCTATGCATATCCTGTTTGGATATTTTATACGTTTATTGCACTCCAAATAGTCCTTTACGAAGGCA
>JAQIXX010001483.1:0-33244 GCA_034700605.1 Willowsia nigromaculata
GTTAAAAACGTGAAATCCTGTACTGGAGATCCCAGTCTTCTGGATGGTTGGTGAGATGTCCCTTCCACCATTTGATGACGGTTCTACTGTATCGCTGAATCCCAGCATGTTGATATACTTATCATCTACTTCCAGCCGTTTCACTGCCTCCCCATTTTGAAGGTTAGCCTATGAAAAAGAGAGAAAAATAAATATAAATTATAAATTTAAGGCAAGGCAGTGAGCACCTTTGAAAATCTAAAAATTATAACCAAACAACCAATTATCCAATTGAACTCTCTCACCTTCAGCGTCTCCAACTGTTTATGTGTTTCAGACACCAACTGCTCCAAATTCGCCGCTGTTTGATCCCTCCCAAAAATACAGAGTATCAGACTTGTCACCCCCACACTCAACACCAGTGCCATAAAATGGCGAAATTTGCACTGCATGATTCTAAATTTCCAAAAGATCATCTGAGAGTCGGGGAATTTGGCGTTTCCAACCACCAGTCTCAGAGATGTCAACAGTTCCGGTTTCAACGGAAATCCAAGAGCCTTAGCTCTTCTTCAAGCACCTTCTCCACCCCACCAGCAAGAACCTGGAACAATAGCTCCACCCCCTTCCCAGCAATGCTCGCTCTAATTTCCAATTCGGTGTAAAATTTCCGAACCCAAATACACGCTCAAAAACTAATCAAAAGTCTTTCATTGTTGAAGATTTTTTTGATAATCAGCAGCTGAACCAACGCACACAAAAATAGGCCATTCTTTCTTCAGATTGTAAACTAATTAAACAATTAATTAGAAGCTAATTAAGAAAAAAACAGGTGGATTGAAAGAATGCAGCTCACAACAATCACGTTTCTTCCAAAATTTTAGCAAGAGCTCACATGTTTCATTGTTGTTGGGATCCCCGTTTTGTAAACAAACAGAGTCACCCATTCAAATATTTGTTGACCGCGGTTTCTTTATAGTTTTGGGGTACTCTGATACAGTGTGAATGAATATTGGCTAGAGAAGCGGAGAGGTCTGTATAAGAAATGTATGGACTTTGTTGGGGAAGCAGGAGGGGTGCAGATCCTGCCACCTGTGGAGGCGAAGAGGAAAGGTGTGGATGTTTACGCGCTAAGGTTTCACTTCGCCTTTGCCATGCACGGCTTCTTGTGGAGTTCTCCAGCGATAGAAGAGGCTATTGAAAGTGAATGGGTGCTCTGAGAGCGAAAGAGAGATCAAAACCGGGACCCGGGTTTCGACCAGGATATTTAATTGGATTTCGGAATTAACTAATTGATAATGGCACCGGTAAGTTGTGGTGGAAGTTTGCTAATTTTTGGTGTCGTAATTTGTGTGGTTTTTTGGAGTTTGGAGGTGTGTGGGAGACTTTATGAGTGTGATGGGTTGGAAGGGTTGTACTGTAGTGAGGAATTAACTAGGAACTATTTTTTGAGTGGTTTTATGACAGTTCAGTTAAGTAATGAGGAATGTTAAATGGATAGGATTTGAGAATTTTAATTAAATTAGTGGATGATTAACTTTTGGAGGGTTCATGCACGCTGGTAAATGGAAGAATGTAATGATCACGTGTAGGTTACATGATGATGATGATGATCATGAATAAAAAATAATAACAATGAAGAGTTTACTTAATGATTAGCTTTCTTAGACCAATTAAATGTATTCCATGTTTATCAATTCGTCATGTTCTTTTTGTACTGTTCAGTTTAGTTCCATGTTGGTTGGGTTAGCAGTTGGATTTTGAGTTTTAAAAATCGATAAAATGATCAACAAGTCTTCAGAACACGATGCTTGTTTACTGTCCAGTTTGTAGTTAGTTCGGAATGAAAGTTCACGTCCACGTCTCTTCATACGCATGCTTTAGTATTTAAAAATTAAACATTTTGGAAACTTCAGTTAAATGTTTAATGTTTACTGCTTCTTATTCAATTGTGTGAATGTAGTGTCAAATGTTATTAGTGAAGGAGGAAGGGCTACAGTGTAAGGAGTGGGTTTTTTATGATAAATTTTTAATTCGTACAATTATCTCTTTATTTACAGCCCCAAGGCGAGAAGAAGAAGGGGAGTGGAAAGACTCCTGCACCAGCTCCAGCCGCTGCCAAGAAAGAAAACAAGCCACCAGCAGCAGCAGCCGCCGCAGCCAAAGGATCTGGAAAGGCTCCAGCGCCAGCACCACCTGCTGCAGCGAAAGCTGCTCCAAAGGCGCCCGCTCCAGCACCTGCGGCTGCGAAGAAAGCAGAACCTGCGAAGAAGGCCGCTCCAGCGGCAGCGAAAGCTGCTGAAAAGAAGCCAGCAGCAGAAGCCAAACCTGCAGCTGCTCCAGAAGCGAAGAAGGCCAAGGCTGATGCTCCAGCTAAAGCGGCAAAGAAGTCAGCACCCAAGAAAGCTCCCGCTGCCCCTAAGAAGACAGTACTGAAAGGGAAGAACACTTCAGGTGGTGGAAAGAAGAAGAAAATCGCTTCTCGTTTTGTGATCGATTGCACACTTCCGGCAGAAGATCAGCTTTTCAACTGTGCAGACTTTGTATGTACTTTTCTGTTTCCTCCAACCATTTACCCCTCATGACTCATCCTAATTATCTGAAGACTTTTAAAACTATATTTTGAATATTTCAACAGGAAAAGTTCCTGAAGGAGCGAATCAAGGTCGCTGGGAAGACTAGTAATTTCGGTAATGCTTTGAATATCGAGCGGGGCGATAAGAACTCAAAGATTGTTGTAAACGCTTCAATCCCCTTCTCTAAGAGGTAATTACTCAGCTGGAAAATTCCATAAACAAAAGTTGCTCTTGTAATGTGAAATCTGTTTCAGTCCATAATTATTGATTATTATTGTGCTTTGTGTTTTTTCAGGTACCTCAAGTACTTGACCAAAAAGTATTTGAAGAAGAATCTGCTGCGAGATACACTCCGTGTTATTTCCACGAGCAGAGAAGGATACGAACTTAGGTACTTCCAGATCGGTAACGAGGCAGACGAAGATGAGGAGGACAACGAGTAAACTCAATTAACATCTCACAGCGGAATGAAAATTTCATAAAATATATTTTACTCTGTCCTATCTCATAATTATATGTACAAGTCACGAATAAAATCGTGTCTTTTTACTATGAACCTTTACACTAAATATTTACTCAATCTGCTATTTATTTTTGCTCTGAACTCTCTCCAAAATAGTATGTAGCCAACTACAACGTCTCAAAAGTATGTTAGATTTAGTATTTAACTATTTAGTTATCAGATAAATCATTTATTGCATTAATCAACATGCCTATGAATAACCAACCAATCATAGTTTAAAGTTAGAAGCGATTATTCACTATTTTATTTTAGTTGACAGTTAGATTGATTTCTTATCATGTAGGCATCAACAAGTAGACTTTAGGTTTCACCAAGTGTAATCGCATGTATTTATGATGAAAATGTAATGCTAGCACAGTGCAAGAACTTGACCGTTTCATGTCCGAAATAATTCAATTTTTCCATTTCCTTTGATTCATCCGAAGCCGCTAAAGCCATTATTGCATTAAATTAAAACTGCACGCTTCCCTCTCTTATGAATGGTACATTAGTTCATAAATACAATACACCTTTGATATTTACCCTCTCATGTTAGCATTTACAAAGCCCACTTTAATATTGATTCATAGACTAAGCAGATGGAAAGAAGTAGTAGTCCCCAGTCCCCACCTCCATCCATTACACCTCTTCCACTTGCTACATTATCATCATCATCATCAGCATCGTAATAAATTACTCAAGCCAAATTTTCCTCTCCCTCTCTCGTCGTGAGTGTAGCTGATGGGTATGGCTTTCACATTGATGAAGCCCAGAGCACTACGTCTCTCTCTCTCTCTCTTTCTATTTTATTTCCTCCGTCTGCTCCACCATACTTTCACTTACATTTCCCGAGAAAACGGTGAAAAGATTGGAATTAAGAGAAAATGAGAAGCACAGTGTACCATTATCGAAGTGCTATGTTGTCGGGGGACAGCACCCATCTCTCACACTCTCATCCTAATACCATAATGATGGAGTGATCCATCCATCCACCTCCACTTCACTCTCCACCATCCATACCTACCTCACCTCCTCCTCTCTCTCCCTCCATTCCTCCAATATGCCGCTGCTCCCATTATCATAATACTTTTTCTCCAGAAACTCCTCCAACGCAAATAATAAAAAAAAACTCAACTGAAGTGAAATCAGCGTCTCCCATGCTCACTTATAGCCTGCATGTTAGCTTTCCACTGACTTTATCAAGTGAACTGGAAGAAGGCCACCTGCGTTAAAAAAGAAGAAAGCCAAGCCAAGCAGGAGAAAAAGGAATAAAAAACCTTCTAGAAAATTATACCCAAATAGAAAATGAAACCGAAGGAATTGGTCGTGGAGCGCGCATATTGTTTAGGCAGTTAAAAATGAATGTCTTCCCCACACTCCACACCAAAAGTTATTATAAAAAAGGATGAAAGAGAAAGCAAGAACGGAAACCCGAAGCGAGAGAAAGTGAAGAAGAATGATGGTCGTCATCAAGCGATCATGTATAAATTGTTCTCTAGATTTTCTTTATACTCCCACACCAATTTTTCGCAAAATGCCCCAAAAAATGCTCATATCATTTATGCAAGTGCATGTGTACATATTTTCAATGTAAAGAGCAAAGTTAACATTTTTTTCCTGTAAAGGTCACTCATTTCGGCACAAGATGTAAAAAGGGTTTAAAAAGGGATTGTGCAATATGAAAAATGAAACGTAAAAAAACTTAACACTTTTTTTTACTCTGAAGACATAGACAAGAGGTAAAAAAAATGAACTGTTGATCTGAACAAGCTCAACAAACAGAGATCTAAGTTTTTAAGTAAGCCAAAGACACAAAAAGGTACTAGAGCATATCAGAAACACATTAACTATATGATTTTCCACACACAAGAAAAATTCCTATACTCTTTATGACAATGAAAATGTGGATGGATTTTACAGAAAGGGTTAAGGTTTTTCTGTATATGCATACATCTATGCAAAATTCATAACAGGCTTAAGTATATTCCTTGCATGTATGCTTATATCTCTCTAAAAGCTTTCCACTGTAAATTGCTAACCCTTTTTTCGCTTAAAAGGTAACATACATTTTTTTGGGAATCCTCCTACAAAAAAAAACTCTCAATCCACTCCATTCTCTCTGGTGTGTACTCCCTCACATAATGGAGATGGAATAGAAGGTGTAGGATTTCATTTTATTATTAAGGAGCGTAAGCTTCTAATTGGTTTCGTTTGTGTTTGTCCGTCTGTCTGTCCGTCTGTCTGTCCGTCCAGACGATATATTTCGAACGCGTTATCGGATTCGCTTCAAATTTGGTACGCAGGTACCTTAGACCATGAGGAGGAAGCCTATTGATTTTCAGGCTCCTAGGTCAAGCACCTTCGAAATGACGGGCACCTTAAGGTACCTATCACTGAGAATTCATAGATACAAGCATGCTAGGGGGCTGGAAATGAGTACTCGGGGGTTCCCGAGGGCGCTCTTTTCAAATCTTTTGTCAGATTAGAGCTCTGAGTGCCCTCTGGTGGGGAATTGGGCTTTTTAGTGATAGAAGCGTCCTAGGGGGCTGGAAAAGAGTACTCGGGGGTTTTCGAGGGCGCTCTTTTCAATTTTTTTTCAGTTTATCCCTTAATTATGGTTGTTTCTCAATGGGTACTTACGCTACTTCGGTACCCCGGTTGTACCGGATTATTATTATCGAAGAATTGACTCCGACTCACTCACACAAAAAAAAACCAACTAAAAAGAGAATACCTACTAGTCTTCTTGTGCATTTTGTGAGGAGTGTTGAATGGAAAACTAGTGCATAGTAAAAAAACACATAGAACCCTTTTTCATATACCACACCATACAGAAGTTCAGTCACACATTTCTCATTAGTAATAACATGATCAAGTCATAAGGGAAAAAATAAATATAGGATGATTATCTTATCAGCCATATAGATATAGAAGATATGGACATATATTTTCCTGTGCAAAAAAAAACACTCCTTTTCTAGAGCTCATTTTGTAGACACATAAGTTGTGCGTGTGTATTCTATTTTATTTGCAATATTGTTTAAACTTGGTATTGATGTGAGAGTATTGTTTCGGAGTGCTGACTATTAAGTACTTTACATGTTCATGTTCATTGTACAAATAAGAGAGAACCTCACTCTGATGATGACTATGACTGATTATTAATGTGAGTGAGCACATCATTTTTTTTCTGTGTGCTTGACTGAGTCATCGTCAATCTGAAATTCGACATTGCACATTATTCTTTTTTATTGGTCTACTCTCCACAGAAATATCTTGACTAGTTGGAATTGGACGGGGGAGAGAATTACATCATAATTATTAATAGTTAATTAAAGTAGTGTCATTTTTTTCCGTGTGGAAAATCAACGGTTTGGGGGAGAAAGTAGGGGGTAAAAGGTGAAGGTGGAAAAAGTGAAAGGGGACTGTGCTGGGTACTGTCTAGAAACGCCTTTGAGGACGGACGGGGAAATCGCGTGTAAATAAATAGGCCATTGTGCTTTCTCTGTTGACACCTGTTCAGTTGAATGAGAAGAAGGTGTGGAAAATTAATGACAGAAAGGGGGATCCTCTAAAGTTCAAATTAATTATCAAAATTTTTAGTGAGAAGGAGGAAGAGTGGGGGGATTAAAGTGTTCAAAGGATAAGTGATTGATTTAATCAGAGGGGAATCATATCAGCGGTGTAGACAATCAAATTAGTAATCAGCGAACGAGTGATTTGATCAGTTTAGCTGTTCAGCGTCTTCAGTATTTTACTACCAGTTGCCAGAGTCTTTGAGAAAGGAAGTTAATCTTCTGTTAAAATGTAAGTGGAAATATTAATGTAGTGTGTGGTGGGGTGGTGGTAGTTTTCGTTGTGTAATTATAAATTAGTGTGAAAAAATGGATGCAGAGATTTGAAGGAATTTTTTGTGATGTAATTTTTAATGGTTTGGTTGGATTTTGTAGGTCGAGTGAAGGTGGTTTAAATCCTGGAGGTTCTGGGGATGGAGGTGAATCAGGTCCTGTGGGAGGTCCAAAGACGCCTCAGCAAATCGCAGCACAGAGAAGACTGCAACAAACGCAGGCTCAAGTTGATGAGGTATGTGGAAGCGTCAGTGTTCTGTCATTCTTGTATTTATTCTAACTTTAGTAATAACGCCAACTGATTAGACGCAATATTCAATTTGTGATTGGTCATTCACTAACGCGTGTTAAGAGTAATCATGAGTTATGGAATGATGACTCCGCCCACATTTGACTTTGACATTCTAGTTTAATGAACCTTCATACAAGCGAATCTTATTTCCTTTCTTCTTTAAAGGTGAAAAGGCATTTTTCTAATAATTAATGTCTCTATCCTAAACTAATCAATTAGCAGATTACTTCTATGATTCTTTTAAATGAGTACTTCACCTTCAAACGTTTTTCATTCTTAACTATTTAATTGGAATTTACTCCCTGATGAAAAATTCAATTAACAAGCAATCATTTAAAATATGTTTTGGATACATGTAAACGTTACAGGTGGTTGGTATCATGCGAATGAATGTGGAGAAAGTATTAGAAAGGGACCAGAAACTTTCAGAACTAGATGATAGAGCAGGTAAAGTGATTAACAAATTGTGATCAAGGGAAAAAATGAAAACACGAGACTAAAGATTCAAAAGATGAATCATCATTGATTTTCAATAATAGCCAGTTTAATTCGAAAACTGTAAAATGATGAATCATATAGGTGCTAAAAGTAAATGAAGTTTGAATTGAATTTGAAACACAAGAATATTTAAATATAGTGATTAATTTAGCATAACTAATTCTTCTAGGGAGAAGCAAACTAAACTTGATTGGGTGAAATAACAAGTAATAGATGAGCATGTAAAATAGTATGTAGTTTTTAGTGTAACATAAAGAAAGATTCCATAAGTTGTGTGTAGAGTCTATGGGGCATTAACTTTTCCAGCTTTTTTCCTGGGGTGACGTAATTAGTGCTTTCTCTTCGTAGTCTGGAATTAATGGAGTTTTCGGGAAAACTAACATCTGCATCTAAACAAGTGTTTTTTTTTCTGGTTTTCGTGTGAAATCAATACTTTTGAAGGATAATGTTCTTTTCTTGTGTAAAAAAAGGAGTAGCACGTAAAAGTTGGCGAGAACAAACAAATGTTTCATCAAGTCTGAGCGAAAGTGAAAGCTGATTGTTGTGGGAATTTTTCCCCTTGTTTTTTTCTTGTTCTGTGTGTAGGTGGTGGACATTATGCGGACGAATGTAGAGAAGGTGCTGGAGAGAGATCAGAAACTCTCTGAACTGGACGACAGAGCTGGTTACTGTTTTACTCATTTTCTCTCAATTTTTTCAACCCTTTCTCAAATTTTACCGTGTTTATACTTTCATTCCAGTCGCTACTACTTTGTAAAATGCTAAATGTTACTCATATCTTGATCATCTCTCTCTCTCTCTACATGTATTTTAAATGTGTGTCTCTAATTATGTCTATTTATCGATGTTATTAACTCGTCAATTATATAATAATGTGTACATATAATGCTCAATTTACTCCTTCAAATGGTTCCCTCTAATTCTTATTCCATTCCACAATACTTATGAGTTGTATAGAAAGTTAATTGGGATTTGTCTGCTTGATATGTTGAGTGTCATGTAAAATGACAACAGTATTTACATGCTTATCTTTTACTTTGGGTTAATTGGGATTAAGGTTAAGTTTAATTTGCAGCTAGATTGTGAATATTTTCCCTAAAATTCCTAACAGCACCCTTTCACCATATTATATGTTGTATGTAATGAAGCAACTAACACTAGAGATAGCATTAGATTTTAAACTAACGTTTATTTCATTATCTCAGCCTTTTTTGTTTTCATTGTGTGTTTTTAACTAAAGTATTCCAGCAGCAAAATTGTTGTCCATTGCACAGTTTTTTTTTATAAATCTTTGGAATTTTATTTTCTCGTGGTTTCATTTTCCTTCAGATTATTT
Source organism: Willowsia nigromaculata (assembly GCA_034700605.1). Classification (NCBI taxonomy): domain Eukaryota; kingdom Metazoa; phylum Arthropoda; class Collembola; order Entomobryomorpha; family Entomobryidae; genus Willowsia; species Willowsia nigromaculata. The sequence goes on from JAQIXX010001483.1 coordinate 9,029, forward strand.
ATTATTTTGTAGAAAGCATTTTTTTATTTTGTTCACGTGCACGTGCATGTGCATGTTGTAAAATTTAATGAGGGTGTTTTTTAATGTATTTCTTTGTTTGATGAAAAATACACAGACGCATTGCAACAGGGCGCCTCACAGTTTGAGCAACAGGCAGGGAAACTAAAGCGGAAGTTTTGGCTGAAGAACTTGAAGGTAAGCTGGATTCCTAAAGAGAAAATCTACCTACCTATATTTCCTAAAGCGATGAAAAATTATTTGTAAACTAATCATGATTTTGTTTTCATTTTCAGATGATGATCATATTGGGTATAATCGGTTTGATACTAATCATCATCATTGGCGGTAAGTTCGACATGTTCTAGACGTGAGGTTTTAAATTTTAAGAAACTTAATTTTAGTATGCCAGTCTAACTTAGAAAATTCCACAAGAAACATCTCTACTTTTTTGAAAAAAAAAAATATTTATTGCACTTTTCAAAAAGTCTAAATCTGTCAAATTAAAATAAGCTACGCAAAAAAAAGAATCTTTAGATGAATGAGCAAAAAAAGAAAAAAACAAAAGAGTTGTGTGTAAACAGGTTATTGAACGTAGAGAGTCTAAATTGGCAGAAAAGAGAGATGATGATGATCATACTACTATCTACTGTGAAAACTACTACTAGCTTTGTAATTTCTCTGATGAAGATGTGTTCTGAGGATGAGATGATGATGCGAAACTTCTCCAACAACCGACACAACAACTACTGACTACTCCTACTGCTAGAACTACTACAACAACAGCAACTGAACAACTGCTGCTGCTCCAGCAAACTTTTTCCTAGTTTAATTTTCTTTTCTAATTGTTTCTATTCTTGTGTCCTTTCTTTCATTTTCTTTAAATTCCAACCAAACCGTATATTCCTTTCATGTAATCCCATATTATCCTTCTTTCTCTCTTCTGTAATCGTCTTTTCAATTTATCTTCTAAATCTCTCTGGTCATCTCTGCCGCAATTGTTCTACTCTACTCCCCAGCCTCTATCTATCTCTGTCTGCCTGTCTCTCATTTTTATTTTGACTTCTCTCGACTTGAGGACCTAGACCAACTTTCAGTCAACTCAATCTTTTCTCTTCTGTGTGTGCGTCCTCATCAAGAAAAAGCATCGTGTTTGTTGTAGAGCGTCTTCTTTCTAATGTGTCAACTGCTGTATTTAATCAGTGATTTTGTGAGTCTCTGGCTGGTATTGTAACTAAATAAGATATTATTTGATATTTATGTCGTGTTCGCTCGTATGTGTGTGCCAGCAGACTCTTTAAATGTCGTGATCGCTAAATGTCAAACAAGTATTCTCCTATAAGGAAAAAAAGAAGGTGACAAAAATAAGTATTTTTTAAGATTAATGTAATGAGATGTAAGCATCGTTCGTCAGCAGGTGTCATACTCTTTCACTCGGTGTTCGTTCCTTCGTGTATAAAACTTAATCAGGCAAGAATATTAATTATGATTAACGCATTTTTCTCAATGTGGGGAAAATATGTCGCATCGGTATATATAGAGAGCGGGTCTAGTCCTTAAATATTGCATATTAGTATACCTACCATAATAACTAACCAGAGTCCTCAGAGCTATTTTAGAGCTAAAATTAGCGTAGATGTGTGCATATATATTTATATAAACTCAATTTCAGCGTATTAGCCATTTTTTAAGGGTATGTAATCATAACTTGTTTTTTTTCTACGAGAGCTCTAAAGTGATCAGTGTTTGTGATGCCAAAAAAACCGGAAAACTAAATATTATGTTATTGATCTATCTATCTCTCTCTCTACCAATATTTACCACAGGCAGATTATCACTAACTTTGTACCAAACCAATTATGCAAAAAAAAAAAACTTGATAAGTATATATCTATCCTTGCTGGGATTTTAATATCCTTCCTATCAGGAAAAAAAGTTTACGTTTTTACTGCAACATTTCAAGGAAAACCTTACCTTAACGTGAAATTGATTGAGGGGAAAAATGGTGCATAATAATTTTATCATGAATGGCAGATGAACGAAAGCGAAATCGAGGAAAACAATAATGTACTGTATAAATTAAAATGTAATGAATAGTAAGCAATCATTTTTTACAATCTAGGGAGAGAGAACAGCATTTATATAAAGTTAGCACAGTGGTTAGCGCTTTTCAACATTCGAAGCTGTCATTAAATCAAAAGTTGATGTGTCAGTGGAAAAAAAATAGAACTAGAATGAATCCAAAGTAGTAGAAAGTTTAAGGACAAAAGCAACATTAGCTATTCATCGAAAATGAACTTGAATGAAAGTAGAGCTAGTAGAGTAGAATTCCAAGCGTACAAAATATATTACAAGCCTATCAAAAGAGAATTACCAAAATCATGAGCACAGTGTACCAAAAATGAAAAGTAATTTGTCACGCAAAATTTACAAGTAATTTTACAGGCTTTATCAAAGTAGCTGGAATAGTAGCCATAAAAGAATGAAGAGTACACAAAAGTCGTCATCAGTATTATAGCTGGAAAGTGTGAAGTATTCATTGATAACGTTGTAGCCACTTTAGTATTCAATCCAATCACATCATCATCGTCACAAAACCAAACCAGAACACAATTTACACACTATATATTTTCTCTACGTGGCAGTATGAGGGGAGGACATGGTCCTGTCCTGTTGTAGGTAGCAAACCAACGTAATTTTATCTCTATACAAATATTTATGATAATTATAATTTGTACTGCGTATAATTTTAGTGGTAATGCGTATTAAGGAGAATATGATGGTCTAAACCACCTGCATTAATACATAAGTAATACATAATCTATGCATACAACAAAAAGTATTCATTATTTGTGGCGCAAAACCCAGAGCTTTATCCCAGAATTACCCTTCCAAAACAATCAACAAAAGAAATGAAAGAAAAAAACGGTCTCTCTATCTATTAATATTATTCATATGCAGGAAAAACATATATATTATAAACTATAATATACAGAAATAGTTACCGATATCAAAAAAATCCGCGTATCAGTGCAAAATGATCTATCTAGACTATGTTGATGAACAACTTGACGTACAAAAAACATTTAAAGAGGATGGAAAAAAAACTTCCACTTTAAAGTATGTAGCAAAAAAAAAGTTAGAGATACGAATACAAGATAATAAGGTAGAGAGATAATGCGATATTAAAAGTTTTTTGAGTGATCAACAACAACCAAATATCTTTCAAACCAAAAACAAAATTTTCTATTCCAAATTTACAAAACTTTTCATGAACCTATATACACTTTTCAATCAGATATCAATGAAACCAATTATATATCCAAACTACCAAAATGTGAAGCTTTAAATGTTTGTACCGTAAAACGCTTTGTGAAAACTAAATCTAAATATAAACGCATAATGTAAACCTAGTACAATTATTATATGTTAAACTTTCTATATCCGACAATTACCCTTTCAAAAAAAACGAAATCATATCTTTGCTAAATTATCAATCAAGAAAAATGCAAGACTATTTTAATTTTAAGTTATCAAAGAACCCATAAAAATGATATCAGGATGGAACAACGTAGTAGTGTGCAAACTAGAAAGCAAAATTATACCTTTTTACCGGATTTTGGCTTTTGTGATTAGTGCAAAATATAAATGAGTGCAACCGCAACCCAGATAATCAAACCTTGATTTGGCAGAAAGATAAGTAGGACAAGGATTATTAGGACTGGATAGATAGGAAATTGTGTAGTAGGAGGAATGGAAATAAGGTAATTAAGAAATGGTCAGGGTAGCAATGAGAAAATGTAGCTGAAAGAAATTATAAATTAAATATATAGCATTATGGCATGAATTATTACTTTTAAAACCTATTCTTAAAATGGCAATCAAAAATGAATGAAATTGAAATTCCAAAATGTGTTCCCGAACGAAATTTGCTACTAAATCGATTTTTACAAAAGAAAACTAATAATTACCTCGATCGACAGTATTTTTTCAATCTAAAAAAAATTAACATCAAAAAACCTCTTTAACCAACGACAAAGCATATTAACCGAACTTCAAGGCTGCAGGCTTAAGTTAAATCAAAATTTCTCAATGCTAACAAAATTATTGGAAACTTTTCATTTCTTATAGTAAGCTATATACAAAAATCTGAACAATACCTTTCATGTGACAAATTGGCGAAACAAACTGCTTTCATTCGACTGATTAGAGCTAATTTAGAGAGCATTTACAAACCAAGCAAAAAAACCAAATTTTTCCACAAATTAAAGTTAAAGTTACAAAATTGAGATACAAATCTATATTTAAAAACCTAGCTTGAAACAAGGTAGCAAAATAATTTCTTTTAAATCCTTGGATGAAGCTCTTTCCCGATACGCAACGATATATTTTGCATAAACAATAAGAGAAATGATATCACTACAAAAATATGAATCAATAATCAAATAATTAGAAACGATCATCTTTATGTGGTAAAAATGTACCATCAAAATTATATTATTTTATGTTGCATTTCTAGTTCACATTTTTGCGCTTATCTTTTCACTCTTCATTCCAGTGTCAATGTCAGATTGAACGTGTAATCTCTATTGTCTTTTGTACTTCTCAGCTCAGTATGTATTCTCATATCATATCTGTCCCCTCTTCTCCCACTTCTGCTAATCTAATCTATCTTTCAGCTTATAGTTGATCTTCTATTTGTATGCACCCACCCCCACCCACATAATCCTACTTTCATACTACGTGTTATGCTCTTCTCTATGTCATAAAAAATAGGAAATCTATTTGCACGTTTAATGAGTTGTGATTTTTACGTTTTGCAAAAAAAAAAAACTCAGCCACTGTGAATGATTTCAGGTGTGCCACTCAATTGTGTAGCCACTGTACAAAAAACTTATACGAACATCACATCTATGAATATTTCATAGCTTTTCGCATAAAATGTACAAAAATATGAAGAATGGCACATTCAAGAATATTTTTAAAAAGTGATGACTCAGACGAAAAATTTTGGTCCAAAAAAAGAGAAGGAAAAAAATCAATTAAAAAGCAAATGTGGCAAAAACATTGTCACCACTTCTATCTACGAGACGTGCTAAATTCTTCTGCGAAAGGAAAAAGAATCATTTTGAAAAAAAAGTATGTAGGTGTATGCAGTAAAGTATATAGTATGAGATCATCTATCTGTCATTTTTAGTCATTAGGGTTAAAAAAACAGCATATTATTAAGTTGAAAATATGAAAATGTGCATCATTCCAGTACAGTATTAAAGTTTTAAGAGAGATAAAATATGGAATGGTAAAAATATATGATACTACTGGTATTAGCTAGGGATTTGGTAAAATATTGTATAAAAATATGCTGATTGTTAAGTCATATAGCACCAAAGAGCAAAACCCCAGATGTGTCATACAATAACTGTGAGAAAGCCAACACATTTTTAAATTGTTAATATAATCTCGAGTATTATTAATGTATTGAGTAATTTAAGTAAATCATCGTGTGATTCAAATGAAAGCTTTTGTGGTAATGTAAAAAGGTATGTACGAATTTTTTCCAACAAAATTTCCGACATTCCAGGAATCAGCTTTCAGGCATGATCTCAGTCAGGTAAAGGTTAAAACTTGCGTTTAGCTAGTTATCTGCTAATTAATGCTAGATGAGTATAATGTTAAGCATTTTATTTTTTAAATATGAGTTAGCTTGCTTCAATTCTCTTCCAGATTTGTTATGCTTTCTCTGATTCACACACACACACACAAACATGAACCATTATTGGCGCTATATGAAACCAACCCTTAAAAATGATACTCACCAAATACCGACCTACGACACATTATTTAGTTTTGATCATAAGTTTATAAAATTTAGAGAATCTCTCTGTTCTTCTTTGAGTTAAATTTTTGAAGTTAATTTCTCCAAATTATTTGTAGTACTCCAATTATGATTTCCTTTCAGTTATGTTTTGTTCTTTATGATAATTTTTTTGTTTATTTTGCACCTTTATATTTTTTTAGTTTCACTTTTCGGCGGCGGTAGCGGTGACAGTGGAAGTAGTGACCACACTGCGGCACCTGCCGTTGTTCCGACACCACAACCTCAAGTTAGTGGAGCTGGAAATGATTCGCCAGGAGGACATTAAGGCTGTATAAAAAAATGCATGAGACCGCAAATAGCCTTTACCTAATCATTCTTATGTTGGATTATTGGATTCACTGCAAAAGAAAATCATTAATTTTTTAGGTTACCTTTTGTGACCTTAGTGCGCTCCCCCTGCCTTTATTGCATTGCGTATAATTTTGACCGGATTATTTTTATCAAATTTCCACCGTTTATGTTTAAACTCCAACTCCCTTTCGCACAAACCGCAATGAAGAAATCATTGGTATAATTTTGTATGCAGATTAAAATTATTGTAATTATTGGCCTACAAATATCTTTCTGAAAATACAGTCATTTTTGCAATTTATTCTTTTCTTTGCAGTAGAGGTAACAATGAAATGAATTTATAGTAGCAGAACTGAAAGATTTCTTTGTAGTTGTAAGATAAATTGCTAATTGTAAATTATTAAGCATTCATGATAATGGTAAAGTATATAAGCTACTGGAAATATGTAAATAGCTTGATGATGATTAAATCGACTTTGTATAAATCTTAAATATTGAAATATTATATAAATGCATGGAACTGCTTCTAATAATTAATGTATCTTTAAACCATTGTGCTGTATCACTAGTTTATCTTTAAGAGGCTGCTTTTTTGCCACAAGAAAAAACAATACATGTAATTAGATTGAATTTGCGTATATTTTTGGCAAAATTATTCGTTGATTGTTTTGCGATTTATGATTGTTTTGCCTGGATAAAATTTTAATGTCAGACTGCCAGATAAATAATGAGAAAAGTAAGAGCGCCGGAAATAGTGACTTGCTGCGAGAATATCATCGCAGTTTCTCCGTTTTTTTTATGGCCAACAGACAAAGACATTTGATTGAATGCTAGAGGAAAAAAATATATAATGAATTTACTTACAATTAGTTATAGTTAAAGTTGCAAAGTATTTTTTAGTGATATGATGATGAATATTTTCATGTATGATTATGGCTGTGTATGATCCCAACTTGTACGTAATTTCACTTTTTGTTTGTGATATTAAAAGAAGATATAGCACACCTTCCAAAAACGTGAGGAAGTCATTAAAGGAATATGACTCATTATTATTAAATGTCCCATTAAAATGTATCAACTTCAAAAAAGAGTTCAAATCATCAGTTTTATTTCTTTATTTGCGCTTTTACGCTACATGTGTATGGATTTGCATGAATGAATTGATCTAAAAAAAGCTTATTTTTTTCAGGCATATTGTTTTTCTCATGTCACGTGAAACACTAACAACAAGTTCAAGTAAACAACTACTTTTAAGTGCGTATTAATGTAAAATTGTTATATGATTAATGATGCGATGCCTTGCTAGCAAAATAATCTCGCTTACATGTATATTTACATTACAAAAAAATAACAACATATATTCGTCCTCTTGTGTCATTATTATAGTTTTACGCACGCCTAAATCATCAATTTATAAATAATTAGCATGAAAATTTAGTTGCTGCACTAATAAAAACGGTACATTTACTACTTAACTAACACAATTCTAGTCACCTAAAAACATAATATGTAATAAGTATAATGAATAATCACGATTGCTTTTACTCCAGGAGAATTTACAAAAGTACAGAGAAATAGCTCGCTTGCCCTAAGCTGAACAACTAGTTTATCAGATAATTAGGGAATTATAAGTACAACCCCAAGTACTTATTGTAATGATTAATGAGAACAATACTGTTTGCAGGTCACCAACATTATTTATTAGAAATGGAAAGGTACTTACTGTAACACCAACTTATTTTCCTATCTCTTCCCAGAACACAATTTTAAGGCCTTTTACAACTGTACGTGGTAGTCAAGAGTTAATCTACAATTAAAAGTATAGCGCATTTGTGTTTTAAAGTTAAAGCTAAAACTTAAAAAAATAAAAGAAATTATTCCTCACAAAACATCTTCGTAACAACTGGTTAATGATATCTCCTCTGAAATGCCTAACAATTCAAAAAGAAGAGGGGACAGATTATTTTAAAAAGGAAGTTAAAAGTTTATTTGACAAATCACTGATAAAAAATGAATGATTAATGTTTTCACATAACCCCATTTTTATGATTGTCATCTTCATCGAAAGAGTGGTTTCATGTTGTGCGGCAGTGTTTCATATTCTATTATAGGTGCATATATAAATCTTAAGAGGAGACTTTTAAGCATCCATCATAAAAAGTTATAGTATTTTTGCCCTTGCATCTTTTTATATAATCTGCGCTCCATCTAAACTACCAAAGAAAATAGCTGTTTAATGATCCTGTCATTTTATTTGTGTACATCTCCGCGTGTGTCTGCTGCCTATTTAGGGATATACAGGAAAAAGAATTGAAAGAAAAGTTATCATTTTGATTTTGGTGACTAGTGACTAATTATTGTCACAGGAGGAGGTGGAAGTTTGGAAGAAGGTCACTTAATTGTAGGTTGTGCTAGCAAAACAGATTTTTTTAGGTAGGTTCATTTCCTGTTATAAAAATCAATGTGAGTCGGAACATAAACTATATATTAAAGAGTGTGATCATAAAATTTAAGAACTAAAACAGATAAAAAAATGTATTTACAAGATGAAAAAGAAGAAAGAAATAATATACCCTGCAAAAATATATGTAAAAGTGTAAAAAAAGAAGAAAAGAATATACCATTCCCAGTGTGTAATATCTTATAAAAAAATTAAAGTATAGTTAGTGTAATGGTTTGTTGTAAAAAAAGGTGTGAAGTATTATTATTACAATTATTATTGCGTAACTATATAATTATGAATTATTGTATAAAGTGTTTTAAAACTTATTGTGGACGAAGGTTTAAAAAAATGAAATTGTCAACAAAATGGTGACTGTCTGTAGAAATTGAGAGAAAGAAATACAATAAATTAATACGTATATATCCACCCATAAAAATGTTTGAAAAATGTTTGAAATTATTGTACTAATTAATTAAATGACCAATATGCGATCGTAAGGAAACACATTTTGTGCATGAAGCCCATTTAAATTCTACCAAGATTTGTTAAAAAAAAGGATCTAAATCAGTCATGTAGATTGGGATAGATCGATTTGATAGCATTTGATTTGGCTTACAAATCAACATGCGTGTGCGTAGGGTAGGGCAATTATTTGTCAAAGATATGGAATGATGATGCTTTTAATACAAATTCGTTTTTTAAGTGCTGCGTGTCAGCAATGTACTTCCCATGTGGCAACATATCCTCATACTTTTATTGCATTTTGTGCGTGGGCAGATGCGCAAAAATAAAGTATCATGATAATGATGATTGTCGTGAGTTGGGACTGAAGATGTTAAATGAAAGAGTCGAAGCTCCTTGTTTCTGCTTATAACTTCCTATTTCCTTGTTATTCTGGTAAGTATACATGCTAACATTCTTTGGTGGTCATTATTTGGGATCATAATGGGATTTGTGCATTGTGCATGAGAATTAGTTTAGCAAATAAACCCACAAGCAAAAATTATCTATTCCAAACTGCTTGTGTAAGTTTTGAAAGCCCGTTTAATCCGGGTTTTTACACCACAATAATTGGTGAACTGGCTCTGGCAAAATACGCCGATTTTATAGCTGCAGCTTTTTTCTCTAATTGATTACTACTCATCTGACATGACATGCCTTTAGGGCATTTCTCTTGAAAACTGCAATAGCTTTTAAGGATTGAACACACAAACATTTGCATAGTGGAAAAGGAAATTGTTTACTGGTCCTTACATATTGATTATTTAAATCTTGACAGCCACATTCCAACCAGAATACAAATTTTGATCGGATATCATATTTCTGTGAAAATATAAAGCTTAAAAAATTGTAGGCTATCTTGATATCGATAGCGAAACTGTCTCATGGTTCTTGTCCATTCCATCATATTTTCGTAAGTCTACAGTATAATGTTTGTACACAGAATTTTGAAACCCAATTAGCCCAATTAGCATCTAATTTTCACTTAAATTACTCGACAAGAAATCTATAACGTAAGCAAAACTCATAACGCTCAATAGCAAAAAAATATTCACAAGTAAACTTGCGAGAACAATTTTTTCCTTCTCTTTTATCCACACAGACACATCATATTTGTATCCAGTTTAAAGCCAGCACGTTCACAGAAAAAAGACAAAAATATTACATTTATATATTACCCATACGTGCTGCGCAACATCCCAGTTCCCAGTTTCAACTTTGGTCGGTGTGATGAATACCAATCACACTTTTGCATAAGCCCATGTGATATATATTTTTCGGCACATTTATCATTTCATAATGAATATCATGTCTAAAAAAATTAAGATGCTCTGTTCTGATAATAATTGACCAAAGAAATGCACATTTTTTTCTCATTTCTCACAACACATCTTTTAAAACATCCTACACCATTCGCATTATACCGTCATAAAAATATATGCATAACATCTATATTAACTGCAAGCTATTAGCAATCCCTCTTAACTAAATATATGATCATGATCATCATCACTCTACCCACCACATGAAAACCCATTTCTTCTTTTGACACGATTGTTAGCATTGTTGCTTTTTTACCTCTCATTTGGCTTGGCATGCTCGTCATAAAGCAGTGAAGCTTTTTGCGACATCACACACAGAACAACTCCTCATAAGACGACACCGTCTCACGAACCCAGCGTCAAAGAAGAAAAAAAGGGAGACAAGAAGATCAATTCATATATGGAAATCGAACCAAAACTGGCAACTGTTTGTGTTCCCATTCACTTTTACTATCTGCACAAAACTAATTTTTTGCCTTGTCACATCCCAAAGGTGAGGAATCTTGCTTCTTGCCTAACTGCATATTATGCTATTTTTTCCCAAATATATACTAACTATCTATATGGGTATGTTGAGAATGCATACATAACTATTGTATAATTTTAATTGGAAACTGTAACGCTTTTTTGAGCGTACTAACAATTGTAAGTACAAAGTACACGAATAATCGAATAACATATTGGCTGTTTGTTATAGAGCCTTATTTTTTTACAACAAAGCTATAACCACTTATAACCGTAATAGTCGCGTTTCATACTTCATTTGTGGGCATTTTTTTGACCAATGGTTTGGTATTTGGTGAGCATTATACCTCGCAGATCTCATATTATCATAATCATGAGTGTATAATGGACATGTAATATGCAATATTTTTCGTAATGCTTTTCTCATTACAGTTAGTTGTTCAACGGTGGAGAGTAGTGACCATCGGCTAATAATCATCGTAATCCATCGTCTTTCAAGTCGCCATAATTCACTGTACAAGAATTTTCTTACGCGCTTGCGGCCATGCAACTCCCCCAACACCTAAGAAGAAGAAATTAAGTTTCAACACTTTTTTTAAATGTGACGTGATTTTTTTTGTCGTTTTTAAACGAATAATTTTTTTCATTTTTTTGGGAATGATAGAATGAGTGAAGAGTAGGTCATGTTTTAATAAAAGTGGCTTGGGAGTTTTCTTGTGTGGAGTGTTGTGAGTGGAAATGAACTCTGATGGTTTTCAAAATGGCCATTTTAAATCCCTGTTGTTGCATCACTCTGAGAACTGGAACGAAGATTGTAGCTGCAGTTGACATTGTATGTACAAGTTTTGGGTTAAAAATTTTCATTCCAAATTTTGCTGTTCAATCGGAAATCTTGAAATAAGGATTTATTTTCTTACAGCTTGTGGCACTCATCCTGCTCATCATATTCATTTCGGATCTTGCATTGAACATCGATGAACAATACGGTAAAAAAGCGATTCATGTTGAGCCGAGCAATGAAGCTCGAATTCTTCTTGTAAGAGAAGATGCTGACGACAACGAGACAAGTTGTGAAGACGATTTTGATCTTCCTCGTGCTCATATCAGTGACTAACCCAAAATTACCGTTTTTTTTAAATAACCACCTGCGCATCATTTTTCTTGCATGGCTTTTTATGCATGTGTTTTGCATGTTGCATGAAACTAGGCGAGGCTGGAACTGTGACCACGAGCTCGGCTTACGTCACCACTGGAGTGTGGACCATCCTGACCGTTTTTCTTGCAACAAATGTGGGAATTTCTGCATTGCTCTATACGGGAGCACGCAATGTATGAATTTTAAATGCAAATTAAAACCATCACTAATCATTTATATTTCTTACATTACTTATCTTTCCCCCTTGATTTTACCCAACAGTACAGTATAAAGCGGTGCAAATGGTGGTTCTACATCCAAACAGTGATCACTTCCGTGTCCCTCGTCATCCTGATTCTCATCCTCTGTTTCCAAGTTGCCTTCGCCCTCGTTGTTCTCGACCTCCTCATCCATCTAGTTTACCGAATGTACACCCTCTGGGTGGTCTATCTATTCATCGGAGAGCTCACCTATCTGGACACACTCTGCTGCTTGAACAGTACCAAGAAGGGTGGCACCTCTGGAGGAGTCGGTGGAGGCATCGTGTACCCAACTCCAATGTATACTAACACTAACGGCTCATCAATGGGCTCCACTTCTCCCACATCTTATGACTACTACGCGCACACAAACATTTACGCGAATACACCCTACCAACAACAGCATCCACAATGGCCTGACGAGACAGGAACATCATCACACGCTCACTCTGGTCACATCACTGCCTCCATTGGAGGAACCAACTCGCCTATCCATCACTACAACAGTTCTGACGATGGACTTCCTCCCACAAACAACGGGAAAAAAGCAGGAAATCCTACTGGCACTGGTGGGATTGATAACCCCACTTATCTGCCATGAAACAAATAGCTATTCAGCTTTTTTCATGGAATTTCGTGAAAAGTAAAAACCTAATTAACCCATTCCAGTAATAATAATGCGGTCGTCTGGTCATTTGTAACTCATCAAACCAATTTTTCATTGTAATTTATGTAGTTTCGGAGATGGATTTTTAACACAGTATACAGTGTAGTGTTTCTTCCGCTTTCTTTAACAAATATGTTTATACATGCATGCCAAGTATATAGTGTACCTTTTTGTATAAAAAAAAAACAAGTCGTGTTCCTGGTCTCATATCAATTTTTTTCATATAGTTTGTTGTTCCGATGATGAGTTCACTTTTTTGTGTGTGTGAAAGTTGTTCTATGTGTCTACTTTTTTTAGGGGCTGTAATAATAAAGTGGAATAATAATCCAAGATAATATAATAGACGGACTGGTGGTGAAAGTAGTTCATTATTATAAAAAGTGCATACCACATCCTTGCTTTTTTATGAGGAGGAAATATGTTGGGTGGAGTCAGAAAAAGATGGATAATAATCATTTTTACCATTTTACCTTCCAAAAGTTTCTCTCTGGCTGCATTTGAGCTTTTTTGATCTGTTCCTCGGTTGATCTGAAAATGGAAATAGGAATCGCCACAAAAGCATCAGATAATTCGCATGAAAGTACACACATGGTATGGACACGCAAAGCGGAAGTGTACATATTTGCTTTTACTCATAGATATACAATCAAGTTATGTATGTCCTGGAGGAAAAGTGTGCACGCATTTATCTTCATCATTTATCCAACATCCATTTTATTAGTGGTCTGGTCTGGTCTGGTTGGCGACTTCTACACAAAGTTTTCCTCTGCAAGGCTCATAATAAATGGGATGAAAACTGACTGGAGGGAAATGTAGGTGAAAGCATTGGGGATACTTTGTATAATAGCGTGTGTCTCGTAAAATCTTCAGAAAAAAAACGACGTCTGAATTTATGATCGTAATGACTGGTTGATGTGGCTGCTGTAAAACTCCCCGTCATGTTATGCATATGAGGAAGAAGATGATATTTGCTATTATTATTTTGCCTGCATAAAAAAAGGGAACAGATCATGTCGCTCTGGGATGAAAAGTATGCTTTACAGATTGGTATCAGTGTTCATACTGCTAATTCAATAAAGATACACACATGCTAATTTGGATGGAAAAATGATGATGAAATGATGATGGGTTGATATGTGGCCTATATTGCTGGAGGTAAAAAGTGAAAGTTGGGTAGTTTCATTTCATTTACTGGTTGGATCTGGATCTGGCCACTGGATATTATGCAACGCTAAAAAAAAATCAGGAAAGCTTTCCTTTCGGGAGTTTTCTCACAAGCAAAAATTTATTCCAGGTTTAAAAAGACTTTCAATCATTCCACATCTCTCTACTCTTCATGCTGGTTGTTTATATCAAATTCTCGTTTTGATTGAAACAAAAAGAGAGTAAAAATTATTTTATTATCAGAAAAATATAAATGGATTATTTGTAGAAGCCGATCTCAGCAATAAAAAGTTTGCGTCTGTGGGGAGTATAGGGAGTATAGTAAAGCCATAAATCAAAATCAATGACATTTGTTGTTCATCTTTTTTCCTCTGCTTTCTCCCGTTTTCTCTTGATGATGGCTCTGTAGGAGTGTGTGCTAAAGTGACGGTAAAAGGACATTAATTGCTCGGCGCATCCGGTGCTGCTTTCCTCCTCTTTCGTGAAAAAGGCAATAAAAGGCTATCAATAAATGATAAGTGTATAAAAGACGATCTACTCTCTTATAGATAGTTATACAGATAGAGTATCTAAAAAAGCTTATCTATTTTATTTGCAGCCGAAAAATCAGTGGGAGCAGCTGTCATGTTCGAAAATAAGAAATGTGCTAATAGCACGGATCTGGTAAGCCACCTAAATAGGTAGTCATAAATACTTTACTCACTTATAAATCTATCTATTATGCTACACATGTGTCACGAACATCATTGGAATGAAAGTGTGGAACTGGAGATTATGAAGAAAGTGTGACCTTTCATGGGAAAGAAGTCGGTCTGCAATAATCACAATCTGTTTCATATCAGTAGTCTGTCAATATACTTACCTTAATTGCGTTATTCGTGTGTGGGTTATTAAAGAAAGTTGGTGGAGTGGATTTATAGTTCAGTTGGTTTGCGGGTGAGAGGAGTGCAGAGAAATGCGTGGGGAAGAGGATATAAGTGCTTCCAGAATTGGGAGTGGGGAAGATACGAGGGTAATGTGAGACACACAAATTTTTTTTTGCAGGATGGATAGGAAAACTGCAGTTTTTTTGGTTGCTGTTAATTTGGTATGGAAAATGGGAGAGAAATTATTTGTAATTTAATTTATTCTGTGGTGTGTGGTTAAAGGGATGCTATCTGGACTCGGGATTGGGTGTACCTACAGAGCACCTAGATGAGTGGTTGGAGGAAACTGTTTGGTATGGAATGCGAATGTGGCATGTTATCTTCCTTTCGATTGGAGCTGTACTCAGCTTTGGTAAGTTGACATATTACTGGATATAATTAAATTGTATGTTTTAAAGTAAAATTTGTAATTTTCTTGTGAACAGTTATTTTGCTATGTTGCTGCTTCAAATTCCGCATTCCTCGCACCAAACAGGAAATCGAGGGGGACTACATCCGGAGGAAAATTATGCGCAAGTTCCGCAAGCGACTGAAGGCAATTCAAAATCAGGAATTGGATGAAATGGATCTAAAGAAAGGTATTGGAACTTCATTATGACTTTACTTTCTTGATATCCAGTCTCCTACATTAATTGTATGCCTGCAGCTCTTGATAAGATTCGGACCGAACTGAAGTCTGACACAGAAAGTCTCCAGCAATCCGACGTCCTCTCCGGAGCCACATTCTCATCTGCCGGGGGAGTAAATCCCGCCGCAGGATCCACTTATCGACGAGCCTCCCAAATCCAAATCGACATCTCCCTCGAAGACCTTCGCATCCAATCCCTCGGACTCGGAGCTCGCATCGCACTTGCTTTCACTCGTTTCTTTGGCGGCTCCAAAAGACCAGCAAAACAGACAGATAGCGACGAGGAAAATGGAGGAAATGAGATGGGAGATGTGGGCAGTGACAAGCCCACCACCGCTTTGTTGCCTCCAAAGAAACAAGGTGCTACCACTGTCATGTCCACCTCAAAGGGAGATGGAGACGATACAAAGAAGAAAAAGGGAGATAAGGAGGAACAAAAAGGAAAAGATACGAAAGTGGAGATGGCCACCACCTCCAAAGAAAAGCCAGCCTCAAAAACCAACAACGGAGGAAAGGGCGAAGAAAAGAATAAAAAAGAAAAGAAAAAGGACTCCACCACCACAGCTACTCCCACGACTGTCGTCACAACGGAAAAGGAAACCGGAAGTAGTGACAAAAAACAAGACAACAAGAAAACTTCCACCAGCAAAGAGGACAACAAAGGAAAAAGTAAACCAGGAGGAGTGCCAGTTGCTGCCTGCAAGGAAACAACTGAAAAACCTCCAAACAAGACCACCGACATAAAGAAAAAGAATAATGAATCTCAGCAAAAAAAGTGAAAGCACAAAAAACCCAAATTATGATTCTATTCCCAAAAAAACTCGAAGAAAACAACTCTTTTTTTCTGGTTATTTGTCATTTTTATTTCTCATGATTCCATCTTGTTTGTTTGAATCTTTCTTGTGGAATTTTTATAGTTCATTCATTATATTTTTTATATATAATCATAATCAATAATAATATGCATAGTATAATAATAATCATAATTACGGTTAAAGTTACATAATCATAATTATAATAATTTTTAATAATAATAATAATAATGAATGTCATCTTCATTATCATTGTTTTTTTACATGATTTTTTTTTCAAGTTACATTTTTTTTCTGTTCCGGTTAAAACTTGTATTGTTGTTTTTTTATATATTTTAATTGTATAATAGTTCATATATAATAATATGCAGAGTATAATAATAGTACCATTGCTTCATCATCATAATTTTTTATCATTACGATTTACATTATTACTTTATTTTATACAAGTATTCTTTTTTTTAATAAGATTATTATACATTGTTGTAAGAATTGATCATAACAATCATATAATAATAAATTCATAACTAATTGGATATTTAAACATATATATTGTGTATTTACCTTTATTTATCATTTTTTTATTAATAATCCTTCTCTCTTCTTGTAATAATAATAAAATTGATCATAATAATTGATAGTAGTAATAAAATTGAATTGCGATTTATAATTGTTTTTTATTGATTTATTGTTGCTGCTCTCGCTCGCGTCACCGTCAATTTTTCATCTGATTTCGTTTTCTTCTCTTTTTTTGCATACATAATTTATATAATATTTTAATGCGGGCGACGATGAGTTTGTCATATTTTTTTCATTAAAAATTATACACGAAGAGAGAAAAACAATGATTTCCGATGATGGCGATAATTATACTTTTTTTGGTGATCGTCATGTCGGTTGTCGACCACATGAGAAAAAAAAAGTGAAATGATTTATGAAACGAACATTTTTTTGTGTTCAAAATGATAAATAGTTTTTGAGGTTTTATTTTGTAGATACTTTTTTTTTCTTGTTGGAGGATACCTTAAGTTTTATGTGAAGATATATTTGGTGTTGTAGGTGTATGTGTGCGGGGGTGGATGATGGGTTTAGAATCTGTAGTAGTTTTTTTTATACCGGATATAGTATCAAATCCCCTCACGTTTTTTGAAAGAGTGAACTATACAGTTTTTTGGGGGAAATAAGGGCTTTCCAAAGGACAATATGGGGGAAGGGTTATGTACATTGAATGCTTGTCATGTAGTTTTTTCCCCCTCAACAGGTATATTATTTTCGATGCGCGCAAAGAATGCGTCATTGCAGTAGTTACGTTCACAATTGTTTTTTTTTTTATCATATTGCCATTTTTTCTCTATTATCAGTTAAGCTAATTCTAAAACAATATATTTTTTTCGTTCAATCATCGCCAATGAAGATATTCCACTGGGGGGAGGGGAGATATCTTCAAGTTTATCGCTTTTTGATTATGTGTACCTTTTATAATATGTAGTCTAAATTTTTACAGTTTATTGAAAACTCTTGAAGAAGGGAGAAAAAAAATAAAGAAGGTTAGATTTTGTGTCTCATTTCATATTAAAAAGTAGAATTATGTGTTAGCTTCCATTGATAATTTACACGGAGAGTTCAGTGTGTCGTGTTTTTTTTTCGCTTTCAAAAGTTTAAACTATATTGCATGTAAAAAGGAACTTTTCAAATAGTTTGCCCAAATATTATGGCTTCAAGTCAAGTCAACAGAGAGCATTTTAAATTTCATCTTCAAATTCAGCCTAAAATATTGACTTATCGCTTATCTTGCGATTGATGCAAATTCTAAGGTTTTTTTTTTTCAATAGCACCAATTCTGTGATTTGCAGAAGCTGCGATATATCTTCCAAATTTTTCTCATGAACTTTTTATTGTTTCCCAATCCCAATAATTTCAAATCATATACATACCGTTTCACCTCTAACACCTCAAATTAAAGTATTTACACACTTTTTTCGATGACACCATTTTGGAAGCATTTTTCATACAAGATTGCTCATTATTGAAAAACAAGTAGAGAAAACGAAGGATAATTGATTGATTTTTTTCAGTTATTGATACGCAAAATTTCTTTCTGGAGATTTAAAAAACTCATCTTCCACTTTTTCGCGAAGTTGAGAGGATGGAGGGGGGAGGTCGGATAAATGGTTCGTAATACACCTATCTCTAGAAACTACACGATAATTACCATTTATAAATGTTGATGTTGAATAGTTTTTTTTATTACCCGAGATTAAATATGATGATTTTTTTAGTGAACATTTTTTCAAGTCGGATAAAAATGTACACTGTGTGTAAGGTAGTGGAGGAGAAGTCGATTTTTTAAAGTGGTAATATCTGTTTTTCTTTCATTTTTCGTTAATATCATATAATTCTTAACAACTATTTATTGTGTACTTAATCCGAAATGAGTAAAATTACGAATAAGTAGAATTTACAAACTAAGAATTACAAGTAGTAAATTTTTGTTGTTGTGTTTTTTTTGTATCCCTAAATATCCAAGATTTTTATCATTAGAACAGTACAAGAAAGTGTATTAATTTATTATTATTTTTTTCCTTTAAGAATATGTCGTAATAATATCCGTCTTCTTACCAAGTAATAAGGAAGTTAGTCTCACTATCATTTTCTCAGTAACTGCTCATCCACCCGGTTTCTTGATTCGTTTTTTTTTTAACTCAAAAAAAATGTCAGTTTTCTTTACAGAGGTGGACACCCACGCGCTCACAAGAAAACCTTACAGAAAAAAATGCTTTCTCATCAAAACTGATGATCTTTTTTGTCTTTTTCTCTGGGAAATCCATTTGATTTATAGTTAATCATTGGGATTTGCACCTCTGTAAAGAAGACTCTTGCTAAGAATTCTAAATGTCCTTTTTTGTATCGTGTGCAGGAACAGTTGTCACAAATGTGTTTTTTTCTTATTGTTATCACTTGTTACATTATTTTATTTTTTCTTCTTTTATTCCCGTCAAAAAAAACTCTCTCTGCCTCAAAAAAATTTTTTTTCTTTGTAAGCAGCAGTAGTAGTGGTAAATTTTTATGTGTAGATAATTTTTTTCAATAATCTTTCTATTTACTGAAGTAGAAAAAAGTTTTTTTGTTCGGTTTCCCCAAGAAAGTTTTCGTTTCCAATTTTTTATTTTCTTGTAAACTCAAAACCGCTTGTTGATATACAGTTTTTGAAAACAATTTTTTAATTAGCAATTACGAATGTTTCTTTCCAAATCATAGTTTTCGACGAGATTAAAATTGTGAAAATGTGTACGGGCGATTTTTAGATGTTTTTGTTTGGAATTCCCAAAAAGTTGCTAATTATGTATGACCTATCTTACTAGCTGTTCATTTGCATTTTAAAAATGATATTTTCATCATCGTTGACCGAATAGGGAAAATTTTTTGGATTGGGAAACGGAAAAAAGGAGTAAAATCGCTAATCATGTCATGTTGTCGATACTCTCTCAGTTCAAAATGGAATGTTACACGTTTCCTGATTGTTGGTTCCCTTTTCAAAGAAAATTATTTAATGAACCAATTAAAAACCCAGACTTAATGGCAGTAATTCACTAGTTTTGCATATTACAAGTGAAAGCAACAACGAACCACATTTACATAAAGCTTATCTATAGAGCCAATACAGCAAACATCTTATCATAACTCTTTTGAACCCAAAACTGAGCACTAATTTTTATAGTCTATCAAAGTATTGCGTTCTTTCCCCTGAAAAAGGACTGACAGCTAAATATAAAAGCTTTTCAATTTACACCAAGTGAAAAAAGTAAACGGAGAAAGCTTGAAAATTTTCACCACCTATTTCGCCAACCTTTCTCTGTATAGTTTTTTTTAATGAAATCTGTTATTACTCATGCACATAATCACCATACTTTCCTCTTTTTTACGACTATATATTTATGGCAGTGTATTCATTCATTATGTAAAATCCATACATTCTCATTCTGAACGATTTAAGGCTGAATGAAGGGAAGATTTTAAAAAGTGATAAGTCATAAGTGCAAGAATATACTTTTCTTTTCTCAGTTAACCGTACAAATTAACTAACAACCAGAGAGAGACATAAAAAACTGCGGCGAAACTGGTACAAAATATCTTCTTACCAATCATACAGCTAAATAAATTATTGCTACAAAAACCTGTTGACAAGAAGAATACCGGCGTAGACAGAAACGCAAAAAAGAAAAGATGATGAACATTCCGATTTGCAATTTTTAACATCGCTACTTACCTATCCTAAAAAACATGCCTATCAATAGGAAACGGTCTTTTTAGCATTTTACATTCTAAATCTGCAAATTAAACTGGAAGTGGGCAACGATCCACATCTAATTTTTTTTCAATTAGTGCCACTCTCCGATTTTGAGTCATAAAAATTGTTAATTATAGTCTGCCTACCTACCTATCTACCTTAATTATTAGATATATTCAAGAAAAAAAATCTCTTTATATTCCTCTCCATCATTTTTTTTCCTTCAGATTTCTTTTTTTTTTTCTGCTGCGCTTGCGCTACATTTTCCGCGTTACATAATTTTATTACCTTATTAAAACTTCTCGTATTTTCCCCCTTGGGGGAGGATTCTCGTATTCTTTTTGTTTGAGTGAGCAATATTAGTCTAAGTTTTTTTTTGTCCTCGTGTTATATAATATATAATTATTGATTAGATATATAGACTTCTCTTTTAAATATGACAAAAGCTACATACTTTTTTACCCAAAAAAAGCTACATCATATATAATTTAATATCATAAAAATCTACTGTCAGTTTATTCTTTTGTTTGGTAAATTGCTTTACTCTTTATACAGCTTGCCTATAGAAAAAACTCTTACGATTTATAATTTTTTTTCTGCTAATTGTTGATGAAAAAAGTGGAGCAATCCAGTTGCACATCAGATTTTAATTAAGAACAATTAAATGTATTTAGTTATAGTACGCAGTAAAACGTCGTCGTTAGATTAACCGTTAAAAATCTTTCTTCATCTTTCGTCCGGAACAATTTAAGAGGAAAAAAATGCGTGTGTGTGTGTGTGTGTGTGAATCTGACTGACAAGATGGGAGATTGAACGCTAACAATAAAAAGGCAACAAGCGCGCATCTTTTGTGTATGAACAATAATAATTAAGTTTTTAGATTTTCATTTCAGGGACGATTCCATGATGAAAAAAAACTTTTATAGCGAAGGAGGGAAGGAATGTTTTCGTTTTTTGGGAATGTTGAGGTCACAAAAATTTGTCACAAGAAATTTAACAACAAATTACACAAATTTTTTTTCCTCGTGAATTGAGAGCAGTTAAAATACAATATTGCTATTATCCCTATCACAAATTTAATACAATTATGCGAGCGCACGGAATCTGACGAGAGAGAAGAGAGAGAAGAGAGAACAACATACACATTTAGAAAACTGTTAACAAATATAATAAATTTATCAAACTGTTGTTCTTCGTTCATAAGAAATCTTTTTAATTAATTCACTCATCGTACGTAATAAGTAATAAATTTTTTTTTGTTTAAACCAGCGTTGGTTTGTTTGGGGACGGTGTGCAAGCAGTAAGGCGGTGTGATTCTCTCTCTGTTTTTTTAAACATACTTCCGTTTGTAAAACTGTTTTTTTTCCTACAGCGGATAAAAAACGGAGGAGACGGATCAATAGAAAAAGCAGAAGATTAATTAATTATTTTTTGTGAAAAGAGAGAAAAATTAATTTCTTTTAGTATAGAAAGGTGTGTGTAGTAGGATTGGATGGAAGAAAGGAAATTTGTAGAAAAGGAGGGGAAGGAGGGGAGAAAACACGGAAAAATTCCGATAGCATGCATACCTACACATACACACACGAAAGGAAAGTCGGATCGTCAGTTTTAAAACTAACTTTTTTAAATTTCTTCACTATTCGGAATTATATTTTTTCATCCTTAAAGATCTATCTTGCAAGTATAATAATTGCGTGTGAGAAAGGTAATTTTTCGTTTGGAGGTGATCATGATTTGGTGTGAAAAGGGTTGGTTTATTTCAGGAGAGAAATATATATTTTTTTAAATCTTTCTTCGAATACTATTATTACAAGTTATATAGCATTCAAATAACAAGTTTCATTTTTCCAGTAATTTTTTTTACACCTAGAGAGCAGATAAGTTTTGTAGCTAATCAAGAGACGTGAGATTTTTTCCTTTCTTTTTTATAAACAGTAGTAGAGGGCATATAACATGAGAGTATATAGCTGTAAGAATTAATATAGAGAGTAGCTATTTAAATAGACAGTAAAATTGTTTTTTTAAAGACTATCATTTTTTTTAGTCGCATATTTGTAGACTGTGTGGTAAGTAAAGTATATAGCGATAAAAGATTATTTTTGTTGTTTCGTATTGTTGATTCATGTGGTGTTTTTTTTTGTAGAACAAGAAAGAAATTTTTTCGGTTTTTTGTGGTAAGTTTTTAGCGGATAGAGAGATAATGTGTGTATGTTTTAATTATTTTTTTCTCTTTTCGTAGGGCTCGTATTTAAAAATTTTTTGTAATATAATTTATATAGTTTTTAAGGTATTGATGTAGTCGATGTAGTGGAATAGTTTATAGAAGTCGGATATATACGTAGAGTACTGGTTTTTTTTAGTTGTTGTTGTTGTAGAGTAAAGATAAGATGTGTGGTAATAATAATAAGTTTAAGTTATTATTATTAAATGTTGTTCTTGTTGTTATTTTTTTTTTCTAGTAGTAATTATTTTTTATAAAGAGAATGGCTAAGGAACCTGGTGATTAGCTGTGATGATGAGTGTGAGAGGAGGAATGATGGGAACTGGAATGTGGATTATGACTGTGGCTGGACGAAGCGGTGGAAATTGGCGTTCCAGGAGCTAGCACTCCGTTCAGAGTGACGACCAGCTTGCGACTTCCGGCGTGATTCCGGTGTTCACACAGCCAGATCCCTTGCCACGTGCCTAGGTTCAGTTTGCCCTCGCTTATCGGTATCGACAGCGAGGAACCCAACAGGCACGCCTTCACGTGAGCCGGCTGGAAAACAAAAATAAAATAGGAAGTCAGATAAGCACAAAATGGTATCGTGGTGGTTGCCTTGAATCTTTGAAGATTATATTTTGTCTGCTTACCATGTCATCGGGACCCTCGCACGAGTGTTTGTAAGGCAGTCCCTGCTGCAAATTTGTGTTAAAACGCTGCTCAATTAAATTGTTCGAGAAGAAGTGTGCGAAGTGATCATAGAGAGTAGTGAAGTAGTAGCAGTGAGAGAGGGCACAAGCGAACGAGAAACACATTCATACAATAACAACAATCACATCAGTGAGGTCTACTCATTAAAAATGCCTCTGATTAATTTACTAATTAAATATACAACTATATTCTGAAAGCGATATACTTTTCTTCACCCATTCACTCATTCAAGACCAATAAAAAAAATTGAGCATTCCGCCACTGTTTTTAGAACTTACCTCAGGCACTAGTTTATTAAGCATCATTTCCATGTCATCTCTGACATCAGGGTCCCAACTCTCGTTCAACGCCAGACTCGCTGATGTATGCAGAACTGGTAAAAAAACGATGAGAAATAGCTAATTAGCATACAAACATTGACAATTAATGGAGGTAGAATGAAATCTAATTAGTAATTACTCTGTATGTGGAATAGCCCGACAGTGAAATTGCCGAGTTCCGGTATTTGTCTGAGGATCTCCTCAG